>JAAGNO010007004.1:20287-32120 GCA_033439905.1 Ceryle rudis
TTTTAATGATGATTTCAACCTTAGGAGAGCCTATTAACTATTTCTCCAAATGAATAAAATAAAATGGAGAGAAATGTCTCAGGCTTACTATTTTCTATATCCAACACATCCCTTGAGCAAAAGGAATTGTGATATTTTACTCTGAAGAAGAAGAAAGACTGACCTTTCCAAGTATTTACCAGTTTAAGAGACAACTGTTGAGAAAAAATAAACACTCTGAAGACTGAACCAATAAAATGATGACCCACTGGTAGGTTTCAAAACTTCTTTCAAAAATAATTCACACAACATAGTTTAAATAAATAGATAGATACCTATTAAAATACCCTGTCCTCATATGTTAATACACTTTCAGACAGGCAATATTAGGAAATACTGTGGCTTAAAAATATTCAAATATTGATTTTTATTTTTTTTAAGCTTAATGAAAATCTGTTTCTATTTCATAAAATACTGATTTAAAATATATTTTCTAAAGATTGTGTGTGAATTATTTCATGATGACATTTTATTTTCTTCGCTCAGTTTTTTAAGGAAATCAAAAAGTCTGCTAGTGCATTCTTCAGGAAAAGGGCTCTAAATGAACATTCGAGAGAAAATGAGCGGAAGGTCTTCCATTTTGGAGAGGGATGGGAAATATTTCAAGTCTCATGTTTGAAAAATAATTTCTGATTATGCTTAGTAAAGAACTCAGGAGTACATTTTTTTTTTTTATATTAAAATTCACATTCTTTCCTTTGCTTTACCAACAAGTTAAAGAAAGGTTGTTGGTTTTTGGCTACTCTTGGAAGACTGCACAAAATAATGGTAAAACCTTGTTTAACATTCAGAAGAAGAAAAAAGCAATAGCAACCTGTAAAAAGGTGTAAAAATGCTTAAAGAAACATACCCTGAAGTGGCATAAAGTGTTGAAGCCATTAGAATCATTAACTGAGCACAGAACTGAAGACTCCAAATCCAGCAAAATCATGCTAAATAGTTCTTGTTTGGAGTCTTAACAATCCAAAAGCCCATCTAAGATCCCTGTATCAGCTGGAGTTGTGTGCTATCTAGCATACATTCTTTTAACAGACCTATATAAAAGCATGGATTCAGATATAGTTAAACACCTTCATGCACAGTTATGTATAAATGCATATATGTATGTATTCAAAGATAAATAATATTAATTTTGTTGACATTCCTGCAGTACTTGTACATTGGACATCTTTTTCCTAGCATTTGTTTCCTGATTTTAATTTATAATATTCACTGGGATCACTTTTCACCAAAAGATCCATTGACACTGTTGAAGGCCATCAGATAATGCAAAAACAAAACCATACAATGTTCTTTAACAGCACAGGTATTTAAATCCCTATTTATTTACCATTTAGCTGGAGAGTCCATCAAAAAAACCACTTATAACACTTGCCATTCCTGAGAAAGCTGAACATCATCTGATTTCATTCAGCTCATTATAGATTCTGGAGTTGAGAGCTCTGTATGTTTATCATCATCAAGTTTATCCAAGTGCTTGACTAAAAACTTCATATTTTGCATTTTACACAACAATTAGAAGGTGCCCTGCTGAGATCCTGGAACAGCATCTTGTGCAAATGAAGTAGCCCTAACGGCAATCATTGTTGCATTTGGGAAATTAGCATTGTCATTTTGGTTGCTACCCTTTTCATTCACAGAATCACAGAAAGGTTGAAAATGGAAGATACCTCTGGAGGTCATCTGGTCCATGCTGTTTTTCTCAGTTCTGTCCCTGCTAACAGCCTGGCACTTGTCTATCCAAAAGTCCACCTACTCTCATTTTGGAGGAAAGGGTCACTGTTAAGAGTCACTGTCACTGAAGTCCCCTACCATCCTTGACAGGCTGCTGGATGGCCTAGGGTTATCTTTTCTGTCCAGTGACACGCCAAATTAGGAGGGTTAGCACCCAGGAAATCCCACATATGATGCTGCAGGAATAATTAGGTCAAGTTATCCCTCAGTATTGGACCAATAACTTTTCTGCCTTCACAATACACAACTCCCAAAGCAAGACTGGGCTCCTCAGCTCAAACAGGGCACAAAACAGCTGAAACTGCCACCTAATTTAAAAACAACTAATGAACAGCTATCAAGCAGCAGTGACTTTCTGCCATTTCCACCTCTGATTCAAACAAATGAACTAATGCAGATAGGGTCTATTTCTCAATGCCAGACATTTAGGCTTAAGCAATCACTCTTTTAAGGTTGTCTGGAAGTACAGTCTTAATTCTGATCTCTGGCAAGTGCAAATGAGCAACAACTCCACTGAAGCCCACAGACATGCCGGTGCAGAACTGGAATGGAAATGAGAGCGAGCTGGCACACACTGTCAGCATTTGCCAGCTATCAACACGACAGTACAACTGCACCAGCAGCCGGGAGCTTGTATGCTTGTAGTGGTTTAACTTGAAGAGTATTTTAATGACCTTTGCAATGCTGCGTGTCCTCAGAGGCAGCTGATGTGCCAAAAGAATTTGTGTCAGGTCAGGCAACAGCACATTCATTACAAAAGCAGGGGGAGAAAATAGTTCACAGCCAGGTGTAGCTGCTCAAACACATGTGCTCACTGCTGTGTTTGACTTATAAGAATATTAACTAATACTTCATTTTCTTACCAGGAAAGCCAAAGACTAGCTGCAGCATAGGTGTCACCTTCATTAAAAAAGCTTCCAAATCTTTCAGCCCTCTGAAGAACTAATTAACTTATTTCATTGCTTTTCCCATTAGGGACTGATGATAGCAAACACTGTACTTTTTCTTGCAAGGCAACAGCATGGAACCCTCCACACAGTTTAAATGCCATTGGAGAAACTCTTTCTAAATGGAAAAAAAAGAAAAAAAAAAAGAAAAGGAAAAAGCAAGAAATTAAGTGTTTCTGCCTCAAAAAGCAGGCAAGCAAATATGGCAATTTCTTACTGAACACTTCTACTTACTGAATATAGTTGGAGTCATCTGCTTACTCCAGTAACTACAGGTTTTTTTATTACTTTTTCTTCCTGTTATCCTGCTGCTCCAATGCAGTTAAGAGAGACGACTCTGAATCGTTCTCCATTTTGTGCAACATAAACAGAATTTATGCTGCAGTTACAAAGTCAGATTCTGCCTGCAGTTATACCTTGTAACTCCCATGAAGAAAGCAAGTTGAGTACAGCTGAACTCAGAGTGCAGCCCCTGAGCCAGAAACAAAACAAGATCTAGGGAGAACCCAGCTTGACTTCCAGGCACAAGGTTGAGCTTATCTTGGTAGCCCTGCTACAGCCAAGTGGTGGATGCTTTATAATAAAAAGCAATGACAGGTGTGCCAGCAAGGATGGCATTACATACAGCTTTGTAGGGTAGCCATTTACTACAGTAGAAAAGGGTTCAAACGCTCTAAAGAGTGTTTTCTAAGAAGTATGTATCTTTTGCTCTAATAAGGGGGAGCCTTACAGACACTTCTATTGTCTATTCTGAAAATGTAACGGGTATTTCCAACTATGTTGGTCTACCTCTGACTGTGAGAAAGCTATAACTTAGGGCTTGTCAACACAGGGAAATATCTTTGTGAACATCAAGAGGTTATTTGCTCTCTGACCACCAAGATCATGAACTACATGCAGTTTCTTCTCTGTCTGTTCCAGCAAGTCACTTTCAAAATAATTACAACAGTCCTAAAGGAAATTAAACCTTTCATTTATTATTCAAGAACCTTATATGTCCTTAAATCAGGTATCTAAGTTAGAAGGCTGGTAATGGTATACTTCCCACATATTTAACATGGAGACAAAGCATCCCTCTGTCAGTCTATTCCTGATACAAAATGGTCTCTGGATAAACCTATTACTCTATTAGCTGTAGAGAGCACTTCTAGCTTAAGTGCCTTGGTAAGGCCTAAAGTTAGATGTGATGAAACTGAAAGCATTCCTGCAAGCAGCTGTTCCAAAAGGGTTTGTTTCATAATACCCAGCATCCCTCAAAACAAAGCTGTTGTCCACAGGTGTGGTTTCAGAGGTGTCCACAATCTCACGCTGGTCAATGTGTATGTACATCATGCTCCCTCTCTTCCTGAATAGCAACATTGGTGACGATGAGACACTGCAACTGCTGGCTCCAGAGCTAATGTGAGTGAACAGTAACGCTACAGAAAAAAAATGTTAATTTTCATTTGAGAAAGTTCCCTATACAGACTCATCACCCTGTCAAACCTGGATCTGGCACAAAGAAAGAAGTGGGGAAAATCTCACTGTCAACTGTGGAGGGCAAGACTATCTTTCTGGGTGCCAGCCAGACTTGGATCAGCTCAAAACAACAGTGAAACTTCCTCCAGAAGCTCTGGAAGAAAGCCAGGTCAAAAAGCTAAGATTTTGAGAACACTTGATATGTCATTTTAAATTCTTACTAGCTCCTTCTTTACATATAAAGACTTTCACTTAAATAACAATTTTTTTCTTTCCTTTTTTTTTCTTTTTTTTTTTCCTTTTTTTTTTTCTTTTTTTTTTCTGTTGCAAAGAGCTGTGGGTACAAGACAGAGGGATGTGTAGAGGGATGAACAAGAACTTTAAAAGCTTGAGATGGCTCCTACCTTGAAAGCTTTAGCCTGGTGGGCCATCCAAGGAGAATTAAAAAAACAACAGAAGAAATAGGTTAAAAAATACTAGAGCTGACAAGGAAATTGCTTTGTGTCTCATCCATGTGGGCTTTTTACAGCTGACTGCAGGGTGGCTGCTGTGGCTGTCAGATATAACTGCAGGGTTGCACAACCCACACTGAAACCTTCCACCACACTGTGCTACATAGAATCACAGAATACCAGTTTGAAAGGGACCTCGGTGACTATCTGGACAGAATCATAAAATTGTTTGGGTTAGAAGGGACCTTTAAAGGTTATCTAGTCCACCCTCCCTGCAGTAAGCAGGGACATCTTCAGCTAAATCGGATTGCCTGACCTTGAATGTTTCCAGAGATGGAGCATCTACCACCTCTCTGGGCAACCTGTTTCACTGCTTCATCACCCTCACTGTAAAAATTTTCTTCCTTCTATCTAGTCTAAATCTACCCTCCTTTAGTTTAAAACCATCACCCCTTGTCCTGTCACAACAGGCCCTGCCAAAAAGAGTGTCCCCATCTTTCTTACAGACCCCCTTCAACTACTGAAAGTCTGCAATAAGGTCCAAACTTTCTTGGGAAAAGCACATTCTAGATCAGATGGCCAAGCACCCTGTCCAGCTGAACCTTAAAAATGTCCAGTGGTGGGGACTCCGCTACTTCCCTGGGGACATTATTCCAACAGCTGATTTTTCTTGTAATGAAAAATTTTCCACAGGTTTATCATACGAGCTCACTAGTGCACTGAGCACATCATGAGGTGCCACTTAAAAAAACACAAGGATGATATTTGCTCACTGGGAGAAGCTCGCTCTGTGTAACAGATCTAGTGTCAGTGCTGCAACACAAGCTGTGCTGACAGTTTCATACCCACAAATTAACACACAGGACTGCCAAGTAAAAGCAGCCATGTAATTGGTGAGGTCCTGTGGTTTGACTATTCGGCAGTGTCGAGGCACTTGGGGCACCTATTGTATTTATCATTGCTCCCCATGGATCGCATAGAAGCATCACTTTAGATTGACAAAGCACAACAGTGAACATGAAATCAGTGCCAGATGTACACAGACATTACTGAACTCTTTATGCTACTTATAAAGGTGAGGAAGAAAATTATTTTTTTAGTTTTCCTTTCCATTTAGCTTTGTTTTCTTAAAGTGACATGCCCTCATCAGTAAATCAAGCTGAAATTGTCCAGGTTAGTCTCTGTGCATGCAAAAGAAGGACACTCAGATTTTCACAGGTCCAGATCTGAAATCATTTAACTAATTCTTCCACATTTTTGTTAAGTGCATGGGGCCAGTGCTGTTGTACTAAGACAATCATCAGAAATTCCTGCCAATACACTAAAGGAGGCAAGGAATAATTATTTTCCCCTTCTATTAAAAAAAACTTGAAAATCTAATCCAAAATAGGCATCTATCTGCAGTGACAAAAAGGGACTCAGTTGCAAAAAAAGTAATTTTTAGATGCCAAAGCATCCTCAAACAGTCTGCTTTTTGGACAAACTCCTCACTCATTCTGTAGGAAAACAGCTTCTTAAGGAGCCTCCACTTAGTCAGCAACAGCGGCAACTAGAATCACTAGGTTCTAGTGAGAATCATCTCTGTGTTCCCCTATTCCTCTAAGTAAAACACATCTTTTTTTTTCCAATAGATAAATCTCTTACCCATTAATTTTTCTGTAGGGAAAGCAATTTGGCGCTGTAATTCTGAACATATTTTATACTGGCTTGTAAACACTTTGTAACATACTGACCGATGGCAAACTATTTCTGAAATAGGTTTTTGCACATGTACTCTGTGTTTTGCTTCTTTTGATTATTTTTTGCTATGCTATTGATTTTTGCATTAAAACAGAGACACTATTCCCAACATACATGTTTAAAAGAATAGAAATCTTTCCCTTTTGTAATTAGTTCCCCCTTTTCTGACTCCATTTAATGAAATCTCAGGGGCCAAATTGCTACAATTCATATTCAGGCAAAATGCGCATTAGTCCATATATGTTACCATAATAATCTGTTATGAAAATAGCAGTCATATCAGATTGTAGTTTTCTAACATCATTACATGGAAGAGGAAGGATAAGGGGATGGATTGTACAGAAAATAAGCTTTTATCGTAAACCAAAACCACCCATAATAATTAGGTATATCTGGGAAACATTAATGATTTCCAAAAGTAAACTTGATTAATTTTAATTAACATCTCTGTTTTACCATGATATGATTCAGACTTCAGAAAGGACATTTTCCCCGTTTATTTTCTTTCACGGGATGGTCTTTCTCCTCCTCCTTTCCATCCCTGACAATTCCAATTGTTTTATTTGTCAGCTTGATCAAAGTATGGCCTTCAGTGATTTCACATCCTAAACCCATTTATCAGAAAGTCTAATAAAATTGTTGAACACTTTCCCTGATAGACAGTAGTACAAAATATGGGGCCATATCAGCCACCTCTGACTTACCCTCCTCAGATGTCAAATGACAGTATTGGTTACCCAGTGACAGAGGGGCCTTGATTTCTGCCCTCAATAAAATGAATCTTGATGGAAAATAACACCAAAGATGGCTATTCTCCTGAAAAGTATTGTCCATCACAACCTTCCAGAAATCCTCAAAGGCTAGTTCAGCTTTCGGCTATGGTGTGTCCATTGCTTTATAATTGTCAGAATGAAGTTTATCAAATAAACATTCAGTGGGATGTCACAGACCATCATAATTTATAGCACTACAAATACATCTAAGGATGAGCCTAAATCTTCTACTCCAGACTGAAGGGCTGTCTTGTTTCTGGGGAAGAAGAGGAAGCCTCAACAAAAGCAGAAGCACAGTTATAGAGCTCAGCAGAGGAAGGTCCTGAGGACGAGCAACAAGTGCTAGGGTTAGAGGTGGTTAACAGATTCCAGCTAACCCCATTGTTGATTAGAAAATTATGGGTTTGATTAAACAAGATCTTTTTTTTTTTTTTCAACTTTCTTTGGCACATTATTTATTGATTTCTTCATTTTTCATAATTGTAAGCATATTCTATTTCTCACATGATAATGAACTGGAACTCCTTAAATAGGGAGCCTGTGGTTCCATCACAGATGAAGTCAAGTCAGTGACAATTTACTGCAGAGACTGAGAGCACAAAAAACCATGGTAGCATTTTGTCTTAAAATTATTTTGGTAGAACTGTTTTTTCAATATTCAGACATTTGCCAAGGTGAAACTTTCCATAGGAAAAAAAAGCCCAAACTCAAGTTCATATTAAATGCAAGTAAAGTGCATATATTCAGCATAGACTGGATCATTGTGCATCAGCTGTTCATATGAGTATCTCGTATTAACACTAACAAGTCCAGTAGCAACACTTCTGCCTGCTTAGTGCTTATTAATACTTAAAAGTACTTCTAAAACATCTATTTAGGAAACAAAAATGCTGAAGTATTGCCTTCTAGCAAGGAAACAGTTCTAAAGGTTGGACCATCTTTATAATAATTTTCATTTATCTATTAAAAAGACTGGGAAAAGGCAAAATAACATCGCTGTACTAGAGGAGAGAGTCAAATAAAAAGCTGATAGCTGCATCAGCTATATCAGGGAACTTCTAATGACCTGAAAATATCATAACACTAATAGAAACAGGGACATGAAAAAGAACAGCATTGAAACTCTTGCCTTCAATCCTCACCAAAAGTGATTAAGCATGAACAGACATTTAACTCAACTGGTTTAAATGAGGTAGCAGTAGTACAAGCCAAAGGAAGAACAGGTTAATGAACTCAAGACAACTCAAGATAGGTTTATTTGAGTCAGCAGGAATTGATGAAATTCACCCTACACTACTTAAAAATACAGCAAATGTAACTTCTGAGTCATTAATAATTATCTCTAAAAATGCAAGAAAAGTGGGGGTGGTCCCAGAGGACTGCAAATTAGCTATTGTGATACATATCTGTATAAACAAGAAAGGATGCAAAAGATCTAGGGAATTATGGACCCGTTAACCTAACACTGATTCTCTGAAAAAATAGTGCATTAAAATTATGATACCATTGATTAATAAACACTTAGCACATACAAAGCAGAAAATACGGAATTGTGATGAAAAAATAATGCACAACCAAATTAACTTCATTTGGTGGCCCAGTGGAATGGAGGCAATGGGAACAGTGAAAGATCACGACTTAAGTAAACTTTGGATATTATACCATAAAATTATCTTATGAGTAAACTAAGAAAACAAGCTCTGAATAAGGTTTAATTTAATTGAAAAACCACATTCACTAGTTCACTACTGAATTGGAGAATGAGGACTCTTGGGGAATCCTCAGGCAAATAAGTCATTATTATTATTATTGGTATTCTCACTAGCAATTTAGTTGAATGTGTTTGCTAGTACTATAGAGCTATAAAGAGCTGTGAGCAATAAGACAGACAAGATTAGTCTTGAAAAGTATTGTGATAAATAAGAGCTGTCCAGAAAGCATCAAGACTGAAATACATAAGCACAAATGCAAATTTTTTCAAAAATAAATTTCAGAATAACTGCAGGAAAGTATCAGCATAGTGGACTCAATTTGAATGAGTCAACAATACAATGCTGCTGAAAAAGGATAAACCTAATTCTCAGCACTACTAGCAGGAATTTCCAAAGAAAAAGATAGGAGACAATTACTGGTTCTGAATGAGGCACAAGATGAACTGCTGTATCCAGCTGGGGAACTTACTCTCATAGAAATGAAAGTAAAATTTTAAAAGAATGAAAAGAGATCATTAAGAATTATGTGGGTTAAAAATCAGTAGCATTGATGAAAGGTTTATGAAAGGTTGAAGAATCTGAATTGCAGTCCAGAAATAAGAAGGTTGACAACAGTCTTGAAAGATATGAGCCCATTAAAAGGATGATGGTAGTCAATAATTAAAGCTGCTGTAGGACTATGCATAATCAGATTAATTTCTATGGAGCAGATTGAGGTTAGATTTCAGGGGACAGATAACGAGACATGTAGGGAAATAAATAGTATTTAGAAGTTAGACTTGGAAAAACAAGCAAGGTAGAACGTGTCCTTCAGAAGATGTTTTTTCTGGTTCCACCGTGAAGAGTGGGAATTTCAATAAATCACTTTAAATCTTGCTTAACAAGGTTTACAAAGAACTGTTATTCTTTTATGAGTCTACTATATAAATACTAAAGTAGCAGGTAAGGCTCTCATCCTCAATATCCTTCTTCCACTGAGCTTCAGAGAAAGCACACACGGAAAACCTGTTGTTGCACTGTGCTTTACATGCAGTAAAGCACAAAGAGTATCATTTGCAGTTCTGTCTCCTGTCTTTCACTTGCAGCTCTATGCTTTTCACCTGAGTTGCTGTGACAGGGTTTTTCCCAGGACAGTTTTTGCCTTGTTCTCATGCTGTTCTCAGGTTGCTATTCTCATAGTCCTTCATCTGCAAAACCCAATATTCTCCTATCAGATTTCTCATAGGAGACAATGCACAAATCTTACCTCTTCTTTCCCTTCCTTTTCCTATTCCCTTCCGTTACAGACTTTAGTTTATATTAGAGGATGAATTCAAACGGAAGTGTGACTACTTCCCTGTCAAAGTATATCGTGCTATAGAAAAAACACAGTGAAAATTCACCATGATCATCATTCCCTGCTGCACTGTAACTTTCACTGTTAGAACTGATGTCTACCATCAGCCATGGACATCCTAGAAAAGTTTTCTGCAGGTAAGCCTGTCTTTTATCCAAAACTTTAGATTACATTAAAATTGAAAATGCCTGAGGGTAAGCAGAAAGTGACAGCTGAGATACTCAAATTGTTGTTGTTAGTAGAATCACAGGACTTTTTTTCCTGTAGAAAAAACAAGGAAAAAAAAATAAAAAAACCACAATGGAAAATGGATCACCGAAAAGCCAGAAATTCTGCTTTTAGTAATGATCCTTACCCATAGCTACCAGAGGAAAAAAAAACAAAAAACAAAAAACAAACAACCAGGTCCAGCAAATCTCAGTCCTATTAGTCCTATTGAAAGCAAGCAAAATTCTGTGAGCTTGGGCTGTTTCAGACATTGTTTATAGCTCCTTCTCTGTTTACAGCAGAACTATGGAATCTGCCACATTCCTGGCTGTGCCAAAATCTGTTTAAAAATATATAAACAGAGTAAGCAAGACACAGAAAAGTTATTTTGAGAGTGGGAAGGAAGACACAACTAAAGGAACCAATGCTCTCACTTCCAGTGTGGTGAAGAAAATCATGATGAGTGCTTTTCTTCCTTTCCCTGTGATCAGGATGATGAAAAGTTGGTACAAGCACTCTGACCTGATGTTCTGAAGACAAGATTAACAGTCACAAAGGTAAATATTGCTCCCTTCAGCCTGAATCTCATGGTATCAGTGTTGTAGCAGGAGCCCCAAAGGAGTTGATGAGTAAAAAAGGCACCATGCTTTCACTATATTTGTTAATGACTTAGACCTTTTTTATGACACAAATCTATCTGACCACAATTTACAGTCCTATCTTTTTGTTGAGTAGATGTGGTCTCAACAGTCATTTATGACCCTTATGACTGGACTAATTCAATACTCCTTTTTTTTTTGTCTACTCTTATAGAATCATTAAGGCTGGAAAAGACCTCTTAAGGTCATCAAATCCATCTACCCAGCATTATCATGACCACAAAACCATGTCCCTGAGTGCCATGTTTACACATTTCTTGAACACCTGAAGAGATGGTGACCCCACCATCTCACTGGGCAGTCTTGTCCAATGCCTCACCACTCTTTCAGTGAAGACATTTCTCCTATTATCCAATCTAAACCTCCCCTGGAGTAACTTAAGCCCATTTCCTCTCATCCTATGGCTAATCACTTGAGAGGAGACCAACACCTCCCTCACTACAACCTCCCTTCAGGTAGTTGTAGAGCTCAATAAGGTCTCCCCTCAGCCTCCTCTTCCCCAGACTAAACAATCCCAGTTCCCTCAGATGCTCCTTATAAGACATGTTTGCAAGACCCCTCACCAGCTTCATTGCCCTTCTCTGAACCTGCTCCAGCACCTCAGCATCTTTCTTATACTGTGTTGGCCAAAACTGGACACAATACTCAAAGTGCAGCCTCATCACAGGGGCACAATCACTTCCCAACTCCTGCTGGCCTCACTATTTCTGATACAGGCCAGGATGCCATTGGCCTTCTTGGCCACCTGGGCACACTGCTGGCTCATGTTCAGCCAG
>JAAGNO010007004.1:32220-59723 GCA_033439905.1 Ceryle rudis
ATGCCATTGGCCTTCTTGGCCACCTGGGCACACTGCTGGCTCATGTTCAGCCAGCTGTCCACCAGCACCCCCAGATCCTTCTCTGACAGGCATCTTTCCAGCCACTCCTCCACAAGCCTGTAGCATTGCCTGGGGTTGTTGTGACCCAAGTGCAGGACTCAGCACTTGGCCTTGTTGAACATCATACGGTTGACCTTGGCCTATCAATCCAACCTGTCCAGATCCCTCTGCAGAGCCCTTCTACCCTCAAGCAGATCAACACTCCTGCTCAATTTTGTGTCATCTGCAAACTTACTGAGGGTGTCCTCTATCCCCTCATCCAGATCATTGAACAAGATATTAAACAAGACTGTGCCCAAAACTGAGCCCTGAGAAACACCACTTGTGACCAGTCACCAAATAGATTTAACTCCATTCAACACAACTCTCTGGGCTTGGACATCCAGACAGTTTTTAATGCAGTGAAGATTACACCTGTCTAAGCCATGAACTTCCAGCTTCTCTAGCAGAATGCTGTGGGAGATGCTGTCAAAGGCCTTACTGAGGTCCAGGTAGACAACATCCACAGCCTCTCCCTCATCCACCAGGCAGGTCATCTGGTCATAGAAAAAGATGAAGCTGGTCAAGCAGGAACTGACCTTCATGAACCCATGCTGGCCAGGCCTGATGCCATGGCTGTCTTCCACATGCTGTATGAGTGCACTCAAGATAACTATTCCATAATCTTCCTTGGTAGCATGGTCAGACTCACAGGACTGTAGTTCACCAGATCCTCCTTCCAGACTTCCTTGTAGATGGGCATCACACTGGTAAGCCTTCAGTCATCTAGGAGATACCCTGTTAACTAGGATTGCTGATAAATGATGGAGAGTGGCTTGGCAAGCTCTTCTGCCAGCTCCCTCAGCTTTCTCGTTTGGCTCCCATCCAGCCCCATACATAGACTTGTGAGTGTCCAGTGGTGTAGCAGGTCATTAACTGTTTTCTCCTGGATTATGGGGGGCTTATTCTGCTCTCTGTCCCTGTCTTCCAGCTCAAGGGGGCTGAATACCATGAGAATAACTGGTCTGACTGTCAAAGACTATGACAAAGGCAGAATTAAGTACCTCAGCCTTCTCCTCATCCTTGGTGGCTATGTTATCCCCTGCATCCAGTGATGTGTGGAGATTCAACTTGGCTCTCTTTGTTAATGTATTTGTAAAAACCTTTTTTATTACCTCTTGCAACAGTGGCCAGATTGGGTTCTATGTGGACTTTTTCCTTGCTGATGATCTCTCTGCATGACCTCACTATATCTCTATACTCTTCTTGAATAGCATGCCCCTTCTTCCAAAAGTGGTAAACTCTCTTTTTTTTTTTCCTGAGTCCCAGACAAAAAATTCCCTGTTCATCCAGGCTGGTCATCTTCCCTGACAGTTCATCTCCAGCAGGACATCTGCCTTGTTGGCCTTCCCCCTCATCCTTACCCATAAGTACTCGACCTTACCATCACAGGCTTTGAGCTCTATACAATCAAAACACTCTCTGACATACAGAGGCACCCCACCACCCCTGCCTATCCCTTCTGAAGAGCTTGTAGCAACACACTGCAGCACTCATGAGAGTCATCCCACCATTTCTGTGATAGTGACTATGTCATAGCTGTCCTGCTTCCAGCTCCCTCTGTTTTAAACAACTACAGGATAGACTGAGTTATGCTTCAACCATTTTGGACAATTTCAAGCACAAGCAGTTTCACAATACAAGATTTGTCTTCAGCCAGTATAATTTACAGAAAATTACTATTTTAAGACATATAATTATTCTGTTTCTCTAAAAGGCTGATGTTAGTCACAGCAGCTGCAAATAATATTATAGCACGAATCTTTTCTACCCATTGCCTGCACTTAAGTAATTTATATCTGAAACTATTAGGAAGTTTAATATTTATATTTAACTACTTTAAAGTTTGAGGTAGAAAGTTTACATTCATACTGCAGTAGTTTGAGCTGCAAAATTACTAATAAAAAAATCATGATTTCTTATCGAACATGGATTTGTGTGGTAGAAGTTCTCTACTACATTTAAACTGTATGCAATAAAACGATCAGTAAATCACATATCACAAAGTACTACACAAAGATTACAGTTAATGTTAGTTAATGGATTCTTAGTTAAAGGATTATCTTACAGTACTCTAGAAAATGCCACAAACATTTCTTTGAAATACAGATATATTATGCAAACCTTTTCTATAGATATAGTTGGTTTCTCTTAAATCAGTATCTGCAAAATATGTAATCTAGCAAACAATAAGTGTCATAATTCTCTTTATCTAATTTATGCCAAGTCTTTAAATTATTCATTCAGAGAATATTAAACAGAAAAAAACCACCAACCTTTTTCTTCTCTATATGAAAGAAATTATAATTAAAGAAAGGCATGCATGTTACAGGTAAATGTTGAAAACAGCCTGGGAATTGTCCAACACAAAATGTGTGGTTTAGTTCAGTTTTTAGTGAAAATAATGGGAGGAAATGGAGATGACTATGCAAGTAGCAATTACCACACAGAAGAGGAAGCACTCTGGGAGGAAGATGATCTTCCAGTTCACAGTTTGGAGAGGTCTGTCTTCTGCAGCAAAAATTTTTAATAGATCTATCAGCAGGGTCATAGTGGACCATAAATTCAATCAGCTGACGATTACCTGCCATTGAAAAAATTCTCTCAATCCCAGCAAGTATGCAGGAAGAATTGAAGAAATGTGCTATCCCAAGTGCTGTAAGACAGTGTTCTCTTGTCAGTTTCACCCTAGAGAAAATGCAGACAATATGGAGACAGTCCGAGATTTGGTAAACATACCTACTAAGAGAGAAATAATACCAAAAAAGTTTGGGAAATGTGACCTATAAAGAAAGACTGAAGGAATTAGCCTTGGTTTTGCCAGCAAACAGCAAGTGTAACTTAAACATGGTAACAGACTTTTTACTGTGTAAAAAGGTGTTATGAGGAAGGCAGAGATAATTTTTTTCTCTGTCTATCGTAGGTTTGACAAGAAATAAACCTCTGAATTTTCTCATGGTGCTTCAGGAAAATCCTTCTACTGGCTCCTCACCACCTGAAGCTTTAATGAACATAATACAGAGTCACTTATCAGCCTCGGGGAAGGAGTATTGAATCCTGTCTGAGCAGGGATGAATTAGGAGACCTCTTGAGATCTCTTCCTACACCTACATAACCTTTATGATCTAAGCTGGGAGTAGTATCAGAGACTAATAAACATAGTCTTTCACTGTTGCTCTTGTTCAGGATCTTGTTCTCACTCTAGCTCTATCTCTATGTGTTTGTCTTGTATATCATTTCAAATTTAAAAAAGAAAAAGTTCATGGCAAAATGTTCAAACCATTCAACAGAGCCCAGGGAAGCCTGAATAGTCCCTTTCTTATGTCCAGCATAAAACCATACTGTACAGTCTTTGAAAGGATGATAGATAGTCTGAAGGTTACCACATTTATGACATGTCTGTAATTTAGAGAAAATTAATAACTAAATTCTCCATTTATATAAAAGAATCTTCATCTGCTGTGAGTTAGTCAGATGCTGAGGCAAGATGACCAGCTTCCAGCTAAAGGGAATCCAAACCTGTGAAGTACACAGTAAGTTTTTTGACAGTGATATGACAGGTTGCCTCATTTAAAGTCATTTTTGTGTCCTGCTAATCCTAAATCCTAACTGGTAGGATTTCTTAGGTATTAGGCCATGAAGTGATGCAACTTTATGTCTTTGGCAAACCTTTACTGTCAGTAATTTTCAAGTATTTCTATACTACAACTACTTCATATCCTGTAGTTATTTGTGCAGTATGCAACAGTACTTGAAGTCGGGATCTAAAGAAGAATTTAGTGCCCTATTTATCTCCTTCAAAGCACCATTAGCTTTGTATTAGGGCTGTTACACCAGACAACCAATACTCTGCTGTCAGGGAATCAATGCTTGTGTTGACAGCCTAAGGGTATACTCACCACTCTCCTTGGTAATACTGGCTGATTCCCAAATTATATTTATATAGACTTCTGTCACTTATTTGGTATTTTCAAGAATCCATTTATAGGTTACTATTCTTCACATGATGCATTAGATAATTGTTACTCACTAACCTAATAAGAAAGACACTCGGTATGAGTAGTTTCACTGTAACGTCAAGTCTTGACTACACAAGTGAAATACATTTATAGCAGCTCTAAGATATTTGTTTCAGTCCCCTGTCCTTTGCCTGGACTTTGAAAGAGGAGGAGTTGGAGCTGCAAGTTTAATGTCATTCACCTAAATTAATTTTTGAGCGGTAGGAGGCAGAAAGCCACTGGAATAAAGACGGAAATGTATTTATAAGACGAACTCCACCTTTGAATGTTCCTGTGAGGCTGAACTGGTAGTCAGTACAGACATAGAACTGGACACAGTGGTCAGTAATAGAAAGGGATAGAGTAAGAATTTATGAATGTTGGAAGCAAAAAGCAATTGAAAACTGCAAAGCTCAACACTGCTGATAAACACCTGGTGACTAGGACAGACACAGAGGCTGGGTGATGATCCAGTGGTCTGTGTTGTCATGGCACCGAGGAGGAATGTGGAATGGAGTGAAGGCTGCATGGCTCCCTTTTTCCACGTATCACAGCAGTTATCTGCTTCTCACAGAAGTTACCAAGGAAGTCATTAATGTTTTGTGCACTGCTAAAGGATGACCACGAGGAACAATGGCCTGACCGAAGTCCCACCCCTACACTTTGCACAATAGTAGTGAATGAGATATAAATGTTATCCCTATTTAGGACCTAATTTGGGGACGAGAATTCGACACCAAATCCTAGGGACAGATTGACAGGTTTGTCCTCCTCAACCTCCCCAGAAGGGATGCCTTTTGATAAGATTTTTGACCTCATCTATGCTGACTGCTTCCCCAGGAGATTAAGCTTGCAATTGCAATCTTAGTTTGGAGTTATATATCTAGTCTGCAGCTCAGTGCATTTATCACTGGCTATCTTAAAGAATCTGTACATGTTGCATATGAATAAACTGTGCTATTCGTGCACCCGACTGCTTCTCTTGAATGTGGTCAGACCTGCAGTAGACAGGCTGCTCATGCATCTGGTGTCAGGCCTATAGTCATGGCAAGAATTGGCAGGTCTATTAAGAGTGAAGTCTAGTTTCCCCTAGCCCCCTCTAATCTCTGAGGACCAGATAGAAGGCAAGGGGATTCATCTCTTACCAAATTTATCCATCACTACATGCCACAGTGATGTTTGACAGCTTTCTGAGAGGCAGGAACATACATGAAGTTAAAGAATATCAGTCTTTAATCTCTTTAGGTAGCCAGTTTTCATGGACATGTTCAGTGCAAGGGTTTGATGGCATTAACCAAAGTTAAATGCTACTTTATACAAATAGGTTACCTAAGCCTGGCTTAAGTGACCGGAAGTATGAGCCATGCTAGTGACTTGTGCCAAACGCTAAGTGGGGATATACTGCTTAGAGTTAGAATAAAAGATATTTTGAACATTTTTCTTCCAAAATAAAGAATACCTTAACATTCATGGTCTTATTCTCAAGAGTTTTTTTACCAGTGGTGTTAACTGTTATAAAGCTCACTTATAGCTTTTCTTTTGATCCTGAATTCTTGAGAAGATCTGAAAAAATGTCATCAAGTACAGCAGCTTTTCACTGACTGAGTCCTTTGCTTATCTTTTATACTAGAAGAGTCCTGAAAATAAGGAGAACATCTCACAGCTTGGCTCATTTTGATGGAGCAATTTGTAGACATTTCTTCAACAGGATTTATTTACCAGCATGTTTGTATTCCTGGCAAGCTGCATGGCTATCACATTTTCATTTACTTGCACCACATTGCTGGCATATTGGTTCACAGCACCCATAAGCAAGGCAGCAATCAGCAGCTTGACTTTTTTAAGTTAACATTTTCCATGTTGTCTTATTGTTTTTATCCTGGTCAGGCTTGCAGATTTTAGGAATAAGATTTCTGTGCACTAGACCCACCCCAATTCCAGTGCTTTAATTTTTGTTACCCAGGAGGAAACCTCATACTTTTAAAAAATATTCTTTTAAAGCCCTAGGAATTGTCAGGTTCTGCTGATCTCATCAAAACATTAAAAAGCCCACATCAGTTAATAAAATCCTAAGGAATTTTATGTTTTCATAAGTATCACAGTCTACTCACTGCAGATTCTGCAAGGCTTAAGCACTGATGCCCTAGCCTGATAATATATGTAAAGATATACTGATACCACTTCCCAGTGTCGTTAAGCCAATTTTTTCAAGCAATATAATTTGAAGATCAGACATTTATCATGTTCTTCAGCAATTTCCTATATTATCTATTCTTGTGTGATAGACTAGTCATTGGTGATCCAAAGTTATGTTTAATAACAGTTCCCTCATGCAACTAATATTAGCCTTATAAATGCTTGTGTCCACATTTAAGGTGGCAGTGGAGGAAGAAAGTGAGCGAAAGGGGTACCCAGAGGTCTGCTAGTTAGGTTCAATAATATGCAAGGCTTTCAGACAGTTTTCCAAGACAAAATAATTAAGGAAACATAATTAAGGAGAGTAGGACACAATACAACAGAGCTTTATCAAAGGTACACTGTTCGAGACTATTCTACATTTCTTGGATAAAATAACTATCAAGACAAAGAAGTTATATAAAACCGATCTAACTGAAGCTGAGTAAAGCATCTCCTATAACAATACACAGAAAAGGATAAATTGAACTAGGAGTTAGTACAAAACGGTGCAAGCAACATGAGAAAAGAACCAGGACAGGAAATAATCACATGTTGGTTGAAGTAAGTTTCTAGTACAGTTCCTCAAGGATTAGTCTTGGAAAAGATATATTGTTTTACTTAAAGTAAGGAATAGCCACAAAACCCCTGACTTATATAAAGTATTAAATAATATTTTCATTAAAGAATTTGATAGACATACTTACAAAACTTGATGACAGCAAAGTTGGAAGTTGCTATCAACATACAATTATGATAGTCACAAAGTAGCATTGTGACTGTACAAACTAGAATAACAGTTATAAGAAGAAATCTAGTAATACCAACAGCAAGGTCATTCCCTTAGAGATTATTCACTTGAACTTTAGCTACATAATGGGTGCTTATCAGTTGTAAATGGCAGGGCAAGACCTTGGTGTATCTGTTAATCACAATGTCCACACACCAATGATCTGAGGAGCCTGGAAAATACAAATGTGTTAGCTGTATAAGTCAAGTGAAGTATATCTAACAGTCAGTAGTCTTCTATGCAGCCCCTAAAACTACTAGGATAGAATTTCCTCTCCAGCAGTGATATATCCCCAGGGGTAGGTGAATGATGAATTAATGAAATCTCATCTGGAAGAGTATGCAAAATGTTTAATAAAGATAAATTCAAATGGGCCAGGCTTAGACAGGGGCTACCAGGGAAGAGAGACCATGTCTTTAGTGAATACTAGACATCCTTGACATGTTTAGCCTAATGGAATAAGGTCTGAGCAGGGAAATGAGTATTCTTCATAAGTATATCAGGGACATCAATACTAGAAAAGAACTATTTAAGTGAAGGCACAATGTTAGCACCAAAAAAATGGTATTAATGTGCTCTGGAAGACTTGAACCAGGAGAAAAATGAGACTTTAGTATATTCCTCAAGGAGGAATAGTGCGTGGAAGCAGCCTATCTTAATCAGTTTGTAAAAGACATAATGAAACATTTACTTGAATTAGAAGGGGACTGTGCCTAACAAGTCTCTTTCAAATCTATGCTCCAATGTATTTCCCTTCTGCAGTAAAAGAGAATAAATCTTTCCCTAATAAATAAGGATCAGAAAAGCTAATACAGATATCAAGCTTTCTTTTCAAAACTGAGAGATAAAATCATGCTATTACCCAGTGACAATACATTTTTTCTAACAGAGTTAATTATCCCATTGCTATTGGTTATCATTAACATTAATTATTGATACCAAAGTAGCATCAAGAGGTCTCAGCCAAACTCAAGGCACCGGTATTCTGGGGGCCTGTGAGAATAAAAGTAGCAGAAGACAGGCTGTTTTTTGAAAAACTGCAGCCTAGCTTCCCAGATAGCACCTCAGGCCAACCACAACGTGTGTGTGTGATAACTACCCACAGCAAGGAGCCCATTTAATTTAATAGTGCTGCTCACAGTATGCCAAGTCAGGCAGGCTTAAGTTCTAGCAGACTGGAGGCAGAACAAGGATAGAAAAAACAGGAAGGAAGAAAATGAGGTTCCTGTCTCTGAAATTTTACTCTTAAAAGAAATAACATAGGGACATAAGGGCAGTCACTGTAGGTCATTCCAGAGTGAATTTGACAGTGGTCAGAAAGAGCAAAAGAAATTAAGGAGGAAGGAAACATCAAGTGATCACTTTCCTGCTCATTAGCCAGCTCCTGTCAGTCTGTTGTGAAAGAGTATACTAAGTCTGAAGCCATACCAACAAATCTCAGCTTAATAGACTTTAATGAACCATAAATTCACCCAGTCACTTCTAGAACTCATGTGAAATTTGGTCTTCGTAACATTTTGTGGCAAAAGTTTCTACAGCTTAACTGAGTGCTTACTTTTGCTTAATTTTTAACCTGCTGCCTTTTATTTGAACTTGTGATTCTCATATTACAAGAAATCTTTAGTGATTATTGCATCTTCATTAACTTCATATACCTTAGGCTTTACATATAAATTGAGGTACAGGGAAGCAATTTGCCCAAAGTCATTGAGGAAGTGTTTAGTAAAGCGAGAACACAAGATGTACTGGGCTCCTGAATAAATCTCCCAACCTTGAGACACTCCTTCCACACACCACATGCAGACATTCACACACTCTGTCCAGAGACAACTGCACTTTCAGAAGAATGTTACTAATTAACAATAGGAAATGGGTAGTCATGAGAATTGTTCTATTAGATCACATATTTAATAAAGTTCCTTTTTAGGATCACAGCCCACTTAAAAATCCAAGAAATTTCTTTTAACTTACTTAAAAAAGCCCAAAACTCATGCATGAAATTCAAGGTCTGAAGTGTTTAGAGCAAGGCACTGGAAAAGCTATCTCATCTGGTAACACACCAAACTGGTTTTTTGTTTACACCTAGATTCAGTTAGGCCTGGATTCAACTAGTCTCTGAATTACACCCTTCAGTTCATTCTGCTCAGACTTGCACTTAAATACATACAAAGCTGCAATGATGTCCTTATGTGCTATGCTGAACAGGAACAGATGCTGAAATCAAAGCAACAAGTAGCAAGTCTTGGAAGCAACCAAAAGCTGTGTTTTTCTCCAGGTTTATCACACAGGTCTGTATTTTAAGGGCTTTGCCATGTAGAGATATTGAACCTAGTGAGACTTTAGTACTGATCCAAGTATGTGGGACTGCCTTTATGTGTTGTTAGGATATGAAATTCTGACAAAGATAAAGCTTAATGAATGGCTATAAAAGACCTCAAATATGTGTTGCTGCAATATCAAAAAAAAAGCTGTTTTCTTCAGTCTGTAGCTGGGAATTTCAGCTTTGCTGGCTTAAGAACATAGTCTCACAGTCAGCCTTTTACACCTAGAAACACATAAATACTCAGGCTCACATATGCTGTGTATCACATCATGCGTATTGTTAAGAAAACTTCTCTGAACTGCCTGACAGTTGTACTCACTTTCTCAAGTTCATTAAAATGATGAGATGGTTCAGTAGGAGAGAGAGGAAACTGGACAAAAGGAATGGGAAATAGGCAAGAAATAGCACAGAACACTGAACAACTAACTTTTCTACTGACAACTACCTAGTAAGCATTTTTCCAGTAGTTTTAGATTTGGTTTGAGACACCTAAAAAAATGGTAGCTATTTTTCTCTTGCAGTGTGCTTTCCTTTTTTATACTTGGTGAACTACAGTGTCCAGGAAAAAAAAAAAAAAAAAAAAACAAAAAAAAAACCAAAACAAAACAGAACAGCTATGGCATATTGCAAATATTCAAATATTCTACAGAAATGTCTGACAACAGGTTTCTCCTAGCCCAAAATAAATTTTAGATGTGCCTGCCTTGCAGAAACAAGGGGACAAATATGCAGAAATTGTACTTAACTGCTTTAATTGTTTTAACAAAAGCAATGCTATAGAAGCAGCATTTGGAAGACTTACACAAATCAGACTGTCTGCAAATGCTGATTAATATCCTTTTATAAAATAAAACCCCTATACTGATTAGCTATATCGCAGAGCATTTCACTCATATATTAAGACAAGGTCAAGAAACCCTGTTATGGATGGGATAAACTTTTGGAAGTTGCTGCTGATTGTACTCACATTCAGTTTAACAATGTTGCTTCTCACCAATATCTTAATGAGTCTCAGGACAGTTTTCCTGGTCTGCGAGATTAGTAATATCCAGAAAGAGCGAGCTCTGTGCTCAGCGGAGAAATAGGTTCAAGACTCCATCTAGTTTAATGGGCTGCTTAAAAAGCAGCACCTGGGATGCCTTCTTGCTCCTGGTGTCACCCCGAAACTGAGTTAGCTCACAAGATAAACAGGAGCTTGCAGGGAAGGATGCTGTGTGTGGTGGAGAAGACTGGAGTTTCTTTAAAATTAATGCTGAAGCAAAATTGTATTTTAGGCTTGCCTTGTTCAATAAAGACAGCTCAAGTAAATGTGTTTTATAAAAGCAAACCTACTGAAATTTAAGAAAAATATAATATCTGGAAGAAGGAAACTCACATAAACCATGTGCCTCATCGGTTAATTATGTGCCAAGAGGCTCAAAAAATCCAGGGGCAGGAAATTTTGAAGACCAGTGAAATACTGTATCTCTGCCCTGAACAGCCTGAATAGTATAGAAACGCAAGCTCATTGAGAAGCTCTCTCCAGCTTCCCAGCTCCATTTTGGAGTTAAGAAGCTAAAATAACTTCTCAGAAATCACCAGAGAAAGCCTAAGGGACAAGATTTTACCCATATCTTCTTAACCCTACACCTCACCTCAAGAATATCAATCTTTCTCACATACAGATTATTCTGGTGATTTTTATAAAAAATTTTTAAATATGAACACTTAATACCATCATCACTAAATCACTCAATGCTTTTGAATGTCCTGACTATAAATCTGTTACAATTTTAACACAAACACTACAAACCATTCAAAACCAAAGAGAACACATTGTTGTCTGTGGGTACAGCAAGACGTCTGCAACTAAAGATTATGCATTTATCAAAATAAAATGCTGTTTGAGTCATGATGTATTACAAAAGGAGAACAGAGTAACTTCATAGACTGCTCTGTTTATCCATCCAAAGTGTGGGAACTGGAAAACTACTTTCCTAATGGAGAAAAACAAGGAAACAAAAAAAGACATCCTTAAAGAAGAGTTTCTGCTGGCCAGTATGGAAACCAGAAAGATAGTCTTAATTAATTATTGTTAACAAATTACAAGCAGATGTCAGATACAATGCTAAAATTAAGATCCTAACACATATTTAGATTTGCAGTGCCTACAAAAGTGAGTTAGCCAATGATATTTTAAAATCACAACATTAAATATTATTGTAAATCCTCAATAGATGGTGCTATTATCTAAGTTAATATCTTTGGTGATTATGCACAGGAGCTTAAGACAAGTGTATCTGGGATTTATCTGTGAGGAGTCAACCATCTTTGTGATGTCCTTGTTTATGGTACATGCTTGCAAGAGGACTTCCATTTGCTTTCCACTCCAGGGTAATGATTGCAAACACAGGCAGGTATTCCAGTTACACAATCTAACAGAAGACACATTTCAGGTATTTTCACTAAAAGTAGAGCTATTGGAAGCAGAACGATTGTCTGCAGAAAATGGCATATCTCTCATCATTTTTCTTCCATAGTTTGAAATTATTGATATCTCAAGCTAATTAAAAGCATGAAATTCAGTTTCACAGCACGACAGAACTGTGCATACAACAGCAGCCTTCTCAACAATTTGGCTTCTTGGAAAACAGACTGTAGGTTCAGGGATCATCCCCCCTCAAGGCAAATTTTCTAGACATTTCATTATTTTTGCTTCTGGTTATTGTACCCCATTTTTTCAGGGATGTTTTTCAAAACACGTCCAGGAAAGTAATCCAGGAAGGCACTGTAATCTGATCCTTGATCTGGTTTTAGAATTTAAATCTCTAAAATAGAATCACCTAATTATACCATCTAGGTACCAGGACTTGGAAAACTTAAAATAGATACAGAAATAACAGTATAAGTCTGGAATTGAAGCATCAATGAGTAAGGTACCATCAGTTTCCTCATTAAAATGTAATAAATATTTGCTCATTCACTAATGGTTAAAATATTCTCTCTTTTAATGACAACTCCAGAGTATAAATTAAATTAAACCATTAGCTAATTCCCTGTTTTATATCCTATTTCAATCACATTTACTACTGTTTTGTTGCCTAGTCTATGTTATCTGAAATACTATATACATATTGATTTGCAGACATTAATATAAGATGAAGACCACATAAAAAAGTACCTAAAAGGAACCACAGAGGAATATTTAAACTACTAGGACTTCCTAATTGTCCTTTGTCTCCTTTGAGTATTTCAGAGAAAACAAATTTTAAATATTTTATCAGTAACTCACTGAATTTTAGGAAATAGTAATAAACAAGTGACTGTAATCATTAATTGCCACGATAAGAAAACACAAACATGTCAACAATTGCTGGTAACAATAATAAGATGAGGTCTGGTCTTGAGTTAAGTTGGGTCTCTGGCATTCTGACTCACCCTGAACAACATATTCTGGGAACAATACCATAGCATCGTGTGCTGTATCTGTATCAGGATGGCAAAGTGATGGTGAACATGATGTAGCTGATGTCATGCCCATGATACCTCAACAGATTGTCTGCCCCAGAAATCTGGACCTCCCTGCCTGATCTGGGTGTTTCAGTTGGGCCTTCACACAGTCTGGGCTTGGGTTCACAAAGTAAGTACTGTTATGTTTCAGACAGAGTGTTGGATTATAATCCTTCACTTTTTACTCAGATCTACCTAATTCAGCCAAATTACCACTGAACAGGCATTGGTCAAAAGAAGTCAGTTTAGTATATTACTTTCCTGAAGAGGTACTGGGTACTTAACATTTCCTTCTGCTCCTGCCACAGCTTGGTATGGTAATGTGGGTTTGAAGCCACAAAAGCAGAGAAGGGAATTCATATGTAATATCCCAACTGAAACAAAATATTTCTAGCATCAAGGCCACCATTATTTGCATTTTCCAGTAACATCCAACACTACTGAGTTTTCTGCTTGCAGTCATTCCTGTCAGTTTTTGGGTATGCACAATTTGCCTCTTGGACTAGACATAGTTGAACTACTTAGCCAAAATGATGTGTACTCTGTGGTTCTTGAATGAACTAAGAGGAAAGACAGGCATGGTGATGTTCAGGCCTAACAGTGTGGATTCAGTGCTCTTTGTAGAGTTTAACTTATGAAAAAATGAACATTTACATTTTTTCAGGTATCTATCTAGAGGGTTAAACCGAGAGTTTTGCAGATCATATTTGCAGACTAAAGCCATGACTTCTGTCTGGCTTAATGTATGCCAAGAAAGCTGCAGAAAACTTGAAGTCTGGATAAAACCCTGTCAGGTGGATTTTACTGGAAGATTTGGGATGATCATGCTATGATCTGCAGCAATCTCATTATGACTGAGTGTCCGTTATAACAGATACTCAGTTGAAGAAGTTATGTGCCCACTTGCATTTCCAAACATATTAAAGCACTGTTTCTATAAGCATCCCTGTATAAAATTCCTGATGAAATCAAGAGTTTAAGAATAATCCACTCCCAAAGGACAATAAAGTGACAGGACTCTTTAGACAACAAATCTGACACTGCTTAGATAGCACAGAAAAAATATTTTATTTTTGCCGAAGCCCAAGAAAGCATAAATGAAGCAATAAGAAATTAAGCAAATGGAATGAACACAGCTGCTTTGAATGTTCTATTAAAAGACAAATAACTAAAGGAATAAAATCCAAACTGGAGAGGTGTGGGTGGTTTGTGAAAATCACTGCCTTGATATAAAGGCTACAAAACTGTATGGGAAATGGCCATTATGGTTTTTAATTTTGAAATTAAGAAAAGTTTTCTGATTATCTAGTCAGTTTTTTAACAATCAGAACTGCATTTGAGAAGCAACCACATGTATTAGTTTTGAGCAATACAAGATAATAAAACCAGAAATAAGCAATGTATTAAGAAGTGTGCAATCTTCTATTCTTGGGCTGATGTATTTCATTAAAACTGAAAGAAGGTGAGACAGTACGAAGCCTTCTTATGCTGACTGCAGTATTTTAAATTACTGCAGCACACGCACAACTAATAAATTAGAAAGAGACATTTCTATCAGGAGGGAAGTTGGGGTCTCTCTAGCTTTCCACAACCGTGTTCTTCCCTAGTCAATTCAGGTCAACAAAAACCGTTCCAGACAAGGGAAAGAGCAGTAGAAGTCTGAATGCCCCTCTTCCATCTCCTCCCTTGCTAAGTTATCTCCTGTTCAGTATTGATACTAAACTCAATTTTTATGAAAGTTCAATTGATTTGTTAATATTTTATGAAATATCCTTTCCATAGCACTTTAAATATTATTAGGTTGAACTCTATTTCACTTCTGACCTTTCACAGACATTGTGCCTTGCATTGATTTTTCAGCTCTTTGATACTGGCTGAGCTACAATAGTTCCAGCAAATAGGAGAGGAGGGGGAATCAAATGCCACTGCATTAAAGAACTGAAAAGAAATCATCTAAGTTTGATTACTAACGATTCAACTTTCCTATCTCCTCCCCTCGGCATGAGACCTTCAGATATAAGTCAATAAGCAAATGCTCTTTCTCTTATTCACTCCAGATTCATCAGCCTTAACATTGCTTATAATCACCTTTGTCAACCACTCCTAGCCTTAAAAAACGTGTGTTAAAATAAATACCTGAGCTGAGTCTTTAGGCAATACTAAATATTCTCTTTCTCAACTAAATGATTTTCTGTCAGCTGGCTTGTCAAGCTCCTGAGGGAACAGCAGGGGATCATTTGAAAAGAGTTATGTTGCACCAGTGATAAATTAAATCCACTTGAATCAATAGCATTTAGATTTTAAAACGACATTGCCAAGACACTATCAATTAAAACAAATCCTCACTCAATAGGCACAGTTTTCAGATCAGGGTATTACTTAAACCAATCTCCTTAAAGGTATGAGGGTATTTTGGGTATTTTGAGTTATTTTTATCTCCAACTTAGACATTTGATTGATTGACACTGATATTTTACCTATTAATTCTTGGCTCTTTTTATGTCAGGCATGAGATATAGGGTTTGTTTTCACTGCCCACAGATAAGAGTCCAGTGACATCCACACTCTACAGAAATATCTGGGACACCCACAAAGTGATGGGAATCTCAGATTATCAGTAGCAGATCTGTGCCCTGGCAGGAGACCCTTGTGCATCAAAAAGGGCACTAAGAGCTTATATGTAGGCCACTGATTCAAGCTGTTCATGCCATTCTGAAATTGAATCTCAAAAAGATACAATGAAAGGAGTTTAGGGTAACTCAGACTCAGACATGAAAATCTTTTGTACCTAAATTCAGCAAAATTCTTTCTACTGACAAAATCCCCCACCTGAAGTTGTTTTAGCAGTACTGCAGTTTTGGTAGTATGTGGATTAAAGAATTTACAGAAGCAGTCACTCAGAAAACCTCCATAGCACATGATGTGGAACATCACCAAGAAGATTTAGAACTCTGAATCTGGTGATCCAAATCGGTATTTGTTGGCTTTTTTCTCATGTCTCAAGAGACAAATATTAATCATGTTATGAAGGCACTAAGGGAGGTTTTACAGATACTGCAATTTGTTTCTTGGTTAATATTCAAGGGTCTGGGTTTGTTTTCATTTGAGGAGACTTACTTCATACAGACTCTTGACTCCAGCAGCCATACCTTAGAAAAAGTTTCTGAACATAAATTCAGGCAGAACTGGTACCTTGTTGCTTTCATTATCTGATTTCACCTGTTGCCTTACAGCTGATAAATTTTGAAAGAGCATGAAGGTAGCTTAGAGTTGTATTACCCTCAGCTTAGCCTCCAGAAGACCTGAAGGGTGACCAAGTCACAAATAACACCTGCTTTGTCCTCCACCAGTACTTTTTGGGAACCCAGGCTGATGCAGACCATCAGGATTGGCATGAACCACATGCTTTGCTAGCACTAATCCTTCTATTTATTTTTCCAGATCCCTCATCCCACCCAGTCATATTAACAGAGACAAAGAAACCCACCTTTTAATCTCCTAGCTGGTGTGCCACTCTGGTATGAGTAAGCAAGCAGATAAAATCTCTGAAGTTGAATTAATCATGTATTTTGATACTTTCCATAGCCTCAGTTCAGGCTGTTCCCAGGAGCATGACATTATTTTGACAATATAATCTCTTAAAGGACAAAGGTCAGCAGCTTTTCCTTCTTTAAAGAGGAATTTTGCCCCAGGGAGAAGTTCAGACTCAGGCCCAATATAAATATCATGGTAGGATGGACATAGAACTTGCATAGCACTGTGTCAACATGGTTTTCCTTGTAACAGTATTCACAGTCCTCAACTAGGGAAATACTTCACAAAGCAACCTTGGACAGTCAAGCCTAGCAGCTGCTCAGAACTTCTTAGCCTACAAATTTTAAAATGCTTTAGTTTGAAAGATGACATCATAAAAACAGCAGCTGAAAGGAGCAATTTGAATTGCATTTTAAAACTTCATTTTGAATTTCCAAATTCTTATAAACCAATTCTATGGTTTTCATTAAAACTATAGAAAAATTTACCGTGGAAGGGACCTTATGAGGTCATCACATCCAATCCCTTGCTCAGATCACAGACAGTGTCAAAAATAGATCAAATTTATCAAGGTCAATCCTCCAGAATAATTCAGGTGCATTTTGCAGATATACCATGTACTTCCATACATATCGAGAATAGACCAGAAATGCATTAATGTTTACACTAGGTCACCTACAGTAAAATTTATTTGACCTGGTTTAATTTATGTATTTGACCATTATACTTAATGATGAACTAGATTGTGTTTAGAAGTGTCTCTTTCTTTGCAATAACTATAAAGGAAGCCTAGTCCAGATGTAGCCATCTTCAAATAATCAGAGGAAAACCACCTCAAGAACCAGAAAATCACAGAATCGTTGGGAGTTGGGACCTCTGGAGATCATCTAGTCCAACCTCCTTCAAAGCACGTTTGCCTAGAGCACATTACACAGGAATGTGTCCAGGTAGATTTTTAATAACTCCAGAGAAGGAGACTCCACACCTTTTCTGTGCAGCCCATTCCAGGGCTTTGTCACCCTCACTGTAAAGACTTTTCCTCATATTTAGATGGAACCTTCTCTGTTCCAGCTTGTGCCCTTTGCCTCTTGTCCTGTCACTGGGCACTACTGAAAAGTCTGGCTCCATCCTCCTTGCACCCACCCTTTAGGTATTTATAGACATTGATAAGGTCTCCTCTCAGTCTTCTCCAGGCTAAATAGTCCCAGTTCTTTCAACTTTTCCTTGTGAGGTGCTCCACTCCCCCACTCATCTTCATTGCTCTCTGCTGGACTCACTCCAGTAGTTCCCTGTCTCTCTGGAACTGGGGAGCCCAGAACTGGGCACAGTATCCCAGATGTGGTCTCACCAAGGCAGAACAGAGGGGGGAGATGACCTCCCTTGACCTACTGACCACACTCTTCTTAATGTATCCCAGGATACCATTTGCCTTCTTAGCCACAAGGGCACATTGCTGTCCCATGGTTAACTTATTGTCTACCAGGATTCCAAGATCCTTCTCCTCATGGCTGCTTTCCAGTAGGTCTACTCCTAACCTATACTGATTCATGGGGTTGTTTCTCCCTAGGTGCAAGACCCTACATTTGCACTTGTTGAACTCATTAAGTTCTGTTCTGCCCAACTCTCCAGCCTGTCCAGGTCACACTGGATGGCAGCATAGCCCTTCTGTGTATCAAACACCCATCCCACTTTTGTATCATCGGCAAATCTGCTGAGGATACACTCCGTCCCCTTGCTAGGTCATCAATGAATATGTTAAATAAGGCTGGACCCAGCCCAAAATGGCCTCTGACCACCACATCACCCATGAGTCCTTCTCTGTTTGTAAACAGCAGGTCTAGCAAGACATCTGCCCTGGTAAGCTCACTTACCATCTGTGGCAGTAAGTTCTCTTCTGCATACTCCAAGGAACCTCCTAGAACTGTTTCCTCTCTGCTGTGTTGCATTTCCAGAAGATGTCCAGTAAGCTGAAATCCCCCATGAGAACAAGGGCTGGAGATTTTGAGACTTCTGTAAGCCACTTGTACAATGCTTCTTCTGCCTCTTGATCCTGGCTGGGTGGTCAAAACAGACTCCCAACAGGATGTCTGCTTTGTTAGTTTTCCACCTCATCCTTACCCATAAGCACTTGACCTTACCATCACAGTGGTTCAGGTCTACACAGTCAAAACACTCCCTGACATAAATATCCACCCCACTGCCTCTCCTTCCCTGCCTATCCCTTCTAAAGAGCTTATAGCCATCCATTGCAGCACTCCAGTCATGAGAGTCATCCCACCATGTTTCTATGATGGTGACTATGTCATAGCTGTCCTGCTGCACAATGGCTTGCAGCTCCTCCTGTTTGTTGCCCATGCTGTGTGCATTGGTGTAGATGCACTTGAGGTGGGCTATCAGTTTCACTCCCAACAATGGCATAGAGGTTCATCTCTAGCGATCCCAGTTTTATCCCCTTCCCCTTTTGAATCTAGTTTAAAATCCTCTCAGGAAATGTGTTTTGGTGTGTTTAGGAAAAGATAAAGGCAATCCAGAATATCTCATATGATGAACTTCATGAGACACATTTTTTTTTTTTAACATCACACACACAAGATGACTTCTAGAAAGAAGTGTGGGTTATCAGTTAAAGTCATTGAAATGTAGTAGTCAGTGGAGTTATGCTAAGTGATAATCTGTTACACAGCTGACCTACTGACTATTTTTTCCGTTTCAGTTAGGAAAGTGGAGCTTGGAGATGAAGAATAATTGTTTCTACTGCCATGGAAATACTTCTGAGGAATCCATTTTTGTACACTCTTTTGCATAGAGCAAAGAGTGAGTTTCACACAAATCCATTGCATCTCTGAACAGGACAAAGGCAGCTTTAGAAGCTTCCATGTAGCATCCACTTTGTAAGTGATCTTTTGGCTGTAAGTGTATATCCTTTTGATGGTGATATGCACTTAAAGAAAAATGAGAAAGGAATGACCCTGACACTTGAAAGAATGCAATACTTGGGAATATATTTGACTCTTGGGCACAAAGGAGGAAGGTGTGATTTGTATTCTTATTTCGTACACCTACTCAGCAGACCAGGCGCCAGCAAATTCACAGTCCCACTGAATCTATACCTATTTCTCAGTCAGGTCAGTCTCTAAGAGCTCTAATTCTGATTAAATTCAGTGCAGAGTGGAACTGATTCACAATCAACCAGACCTACTATCCATACGCTTAAGCTCCAATTGCATGAAAGAGAAAGGTGAATGGATGCTTCACTCTCATGCTACCAGAATAGAGTGAAACCAATTCAATGTATTGCCTTGTATTTCCATTTAAAATTCCTTTTCTATTAGACTCACACAATCAGCAAGAACCCTTAACAGGTCTGAATCCCTACATAAATGCCATCCAGAATGACCAACTTCAACACATTACAAGCCAGCAAATTGGAAGGATGACCTTGACTCATGTTTTTTTTAATTCTTCAAAATTTCCAAGGCAGTTATAACACTCATAATGACAAAATATAAAGTTCTTAGAGTGGATTTGGAAAGTAAATCTTCCCTGATCTCTTTGTGTGTTTCATTCCAGGTTTTGATAATGAAATAGCAAAGTGCAGTCAACTTCCTCTTGTGTCACTATGATTTAAACATTAAACATATTTGTCTGAATAAAACAACAGGCAGTGACATCAAACGATCTCATTCATTGGTTTATATAATGAAATGATCTAAATATCCTTGGATTTGAAAGAAAAAAAAAAAAGTATATTTTGCTCTGCAAAAATATTTTAATAGTCCATTAACCAGCAATCTTATATTTTTCTGCTACTACTATTAACATCAAAGGGAAGGGAAGGGAAGGGAAGGGAAGGGAAGGGAAGGGAAGGGAAGGGAAGGGAAGGGAAGGGAAGGGGAGAAAAGAGAGAAAAGAAGAGTGCAATTCATGATCATGAGTACCATAAGATTTCACTGTGTTTTATGCTATATTAAGAGCTGTGCATATGCTCCTACAGGACTTGAATCACACTGCCTGTGTAATTCACTGTGATTCAGTGGAAAGCATTACATGCTTACATGTTTTATCACTGATTTAAAAAAGAGATAGGGACCTGCAAAGAAATCTATCAGAGGCAGAACATAGAGGGCTATACAGCACATAAACCTTAAAATGGCCTTTTCTCTAGGGTTCACAAGAGGGACAGTATTCCCGTTCATGCAGTATTCCTGCACGTCACTTGCACTGCCAGAGGATACAAGTCTCATCCATACAGGACCTGGGATACTCCTGTGAGATGATCAGGGTCTTCAGTGTCCAGACAAAGGTCTGTATCTGCAAGACTGACTCCCAATCCTCACTAATGCAAAAATAAAAATCCTTAGAAAGTACTTGGCCTAGAAGGTTTGTTAATAGCTACTGGAATCCCTTAGTGAGGGTTTGGTAAAATGTTTTGCACACCATCTTTTTTCCCACTCCTTCTAAAAAATTACACACACACATACACACAAAAAAAAAAACCAAAAAAAAAACCAAACCAAAAACCAACCCACAAACAAAACAAACAAAGAACACCATCGAATCAAACAAAAACACTATGATATTTTTATAGGGTAAAAATAACCCATCTTTGAGCTTTTGTTTGTGCAGGGTCAAAGGAGATTATGGGAAGGGGTAGGAAAGAGTGCTCTTTTCTCAGTTTATTAAAAATTGAGGCAGTTTTTTCCCTCAGTTCCCAATGAATTAATTTCAACTATCCCAAATTGAAGTTTCCTGGTATTTATACTTACAACAGTTGAAGCTGCCAATATATGGCATCATTGAGAAAAGTGTCCTAAGGGTACTGTTGAATAACTCAGTTTCATGCCAGCAAAAACATTTCATTTAGGAAGTACCTATCTCTCCTATAACTACTGGAAATATAGTTAGCTTTCCAAGTGGCAATTCTGGAAATTACTGTAATCAGGATGCCTTAACATGAAATCTTGGAATGAATGTATGCAAACATAGTTAGTCGGTGTCACTGAGGAAAATCTGATTAGTCCTAAATATATAATGAAAATAATTTCTTTCTGTCCACAGATGCAGCATGTACATAGCAATTGTAGGTTCTGTCATGGACTGGTGAACAAAATTAAATTTAATGATAAAGGACAGGGTATTCATTATTGTTCAAAATAGCTAATCCTCTATCAGTGCTAGATTATACCCACAGCTTGGCTTCAAGGACATTTTGAAGCAAAGTTGATGCAGCATAATTTCTAATCCATCTGAGCTCCATGAGCCACAAATAGCATAAATATAAAATATTCTCTTCCTTAGAATGTGTTTGTTTTAAAAAATCTAAAGAAGACTTCTTTTGCTACAGAAAATAAAACACTAGGTCATTTTTATTGTTTCCCGCTTCAAAAATAGCAGGTGGCTGATAGAAAACTGCAGTGAGTTCTGTTTCTGCTCATCCATCTGCAGCTCACACTGTATTGTACAGCTCTTATTTATTGGCATTGTATGTCAATGTCAAATATGTTTGCAGGCTATTTAAGCCTTTATTATACTATGCTTCTATAGGATTAAAAAACAATCTTTGTTTTAACAATGTCTGTATGATTAGTTGTTGTGCCAGCAGTAACACTGAGCAGCTTCATTGTATGTCCTTAGGCTGTAGCAGATGTTTTTGTCTTCTAGTTTATTTTAGTGTTTATTTAGCAAAAATTGAATATTACAAATATTGAAGTGTCACTGTTCACGTCTGCATTGTAACAATAAGGGTCTCTCAGCATTTCAACTTCAGACCTTCACTTAGTCTTAAGTCTTAGTGTTTTTTTAATTTAGATAATGAACTAAAAAGCAAAGTTAGATTACAAAGATGGACATATTCTTTTTATCTACTGTTAATAGAATAGAATAGAATAGAATAGAATAGAATAGAATAGAACTAGGCTATTCCAGTTTGAAGGGACTTCCTACAGTCATGTAGTACAACTCCCTGACCATTTCAGGGCTGACCAAAGGTTAAAGCATGTTATTAAGGGCATTTTCCAAATGTGTCTTAAATATGGACAGGCTTGGGGCATTGACCACCTCTCTGGGAAACATTTTTTTGCTCCAGTGATTGACCATTCTCTCCTAATGTCCATTATATACTGTTTCCATTGTATATATGGACAGTTAGTACTGTTAGGACTTCTACCTGTATACAGTACATAGCAAGTGAGTAAAAGCTTTTTGAGAAAGAAAGGTTCCACTTTGTCCCTCCATTTCATTTAAGAACGAGCCAGTGAAGCTCCTGTTTACAACCAATCAATAGCAAAAGGAAAGTTTCTAATGAATTTGAAAACTTTGTTCTCTTTTATCTTTCTGCTTAGATTCAATTCATTTTCTCTAGGACAGATATATTTCATAAGTCATAGCCTAAGTCCTTCAAGACAAAACTCCACACATCCATATGTGAATAAATAGCACACACAAGAGCATGATTATCTGCCTTAGACATAAATACATATTTCAGTATCCAGAAGGATTCTACAAAACAGCGGCAGTTATAATTCAAGGTATTGATTTTAATAAGAAACGCAAGTCCCAGCATCTCTGAAAATCAGGACACTTATTTAGGTCATATGGATATTAGCCAACATTTTCAAAAATGGCTGTCTAAATTTAGGAAAAGAAATTCATATTTAAGCATCAGCCTCAGCAGTTCATTTTTTTCAGAGGTATTAACCACTTGCAACTATTAGTAACTAAATTTCTCTATATCTATAGGCTCTTATTTTTTCAGAAATTACTGAATAATTACAGTGATTTGATTTTGGATATCCAACTTCTGTTACATGTTCAAGGGCCAGATTTCCCAAGAACAAGACTAAGCAAATTTCTAATCAGTCATATCTAAGTTGTACCCGACTGGGCATGCAAAATCTCTAATCATTTCCTAAAATCTTTGAAGTAAAGGTATATGATTTTAAAATTATTTTAGCTTTACAATTGTGCTTTTCCCTGTGTTACATGAACGTTGATTTTTTATCACACACATATATGAATGTGTTTTGGAAACCTAAGATAGGTGTACAAGACCCCTATACCACAGCATCATCCCAGCCAGAAGAGCAGAGAGGGGACAGGGATGATGAACAGTGTCAGTCACAGCTCAAGAATAGACAGATAAGCTTGCAGCTATGGGCATGTCCAAGGCGATGCCATGGAAAGCCAGGGTGAGGATGGGGAATGGCTGGCACAGGCATCTCTGCGACATAGTGTGGGTGAAGACAGCAACCAGACCCCAGGTTCTGCTGCACTGTGCCAGGGCTTGCCTTGAACACAGCCATCAACCCCTGGGTAGGGAGTAGAGGTTGTGAGACCTGTCAGTGCTTTTAGGGACCTGTGAGCAGCTTCATCTCACTCCAATTCAGAAGTCTGTGTGTTAGAGATCTAAAATGGATCTGGCTGCCCTAAATATTACATAGACAGTTGATGGGGGCGGGGGCAGAATTCCATGGGGCAATATTGATCTATTTTTGATGCTTCTCTTCAGATAGGACAAGTCATGAAGACAGTGATTTCTCTACTCATACAAATTAAGAATCTTGTATAAATTACAGAATCATAGAATGGTCAGGGTTGGAAGGGACTGCTGGAGATCATCTAGTCAAACCCCCTGTTAAAGCAGGATCACCTAGGGAATGCCACACAGGAATGCATCCAGGTTGGTTTTGAAAGTCTCCAGAGATGAAGACTCCACAACCTCTCTGGGCAGCCTGTCCCAGTTCTCAGTCACCCTCATAGTAAAGAAGTTCCTCCTCATGTTCTGGTGGAACTTCCCGTGTTCCAGTTAGTTCCCCTTGCTCCTCAGTGCTCTCACTGGGCACCACTGAAAAGAGACTGGCCCCATCTCCTTGACACCCACCCTTCAGGTATTTGTAAACATTAATAAGATCCCCTCTCAGCCTTTTCCGGGCTAAACAGCCCCAATTCTCTCAGCTTTTCCTCATAAGAGAGATGTTCCAGTACCTTAATCATCCTTGTAGCTCTCTGCTGGACTCTCTCCAGTAGTTCCCTGTTTCTGTTGAACTGAGGAGCCCGGAACTGGACATAGTATTCCAGATGTGGCCTCACCAGGGTGGAGTAGAGAAGGAGGAGAACCTCCCTTGAACTGCTGGACACCCTCTACTTAATGTATCCCAGGATACCATTGGTCTTCTTGGCCACAGGGCACTCTGCTGGCTCATGGTGAACTTATTGTCTACCAAGACTCCCAGGTCCTTCTCTGTGGAGCTGCTTTCCAGCATGTCTAATCCTAACCTGTACCGGTTCATGGAGTTATTCCTCCACAGGTGCAGGACTCTACACTTGCCCTTGTTAAATTTCTTTAGGTTCTCCCCCAGGCAAACCCTCCAGTCTGTCCAGATCTCGCTGGATGGCAGCACAGCCTTCCAGTGTATCAGCCACTCCTCCCAGTTTTGTATCATCAGCCAACTCGTGGAGGGTACACTCTGTCCCTTCATCCAGGATGTTGATGAAGATGTTGAACAAGACTGGACCCACTATTGACCCCCAGGGAACACCACTAGCTACAGACCTCCAACTGGACTCTGCACCACTGATCACAACCCTCTGAGGAGGGTTAAATATGACTTTTAGGTACCAAAATCATGAGACACTTATTTGCTTTCAGTGGAAGAAGGAGTTAATTACACCTATAATATCTTGTCTTGAAATTTTCTTATTGTCACACATATGTAACAGCAGCTACACCTTCTCTCAACTCATAACAAAAAAGTATTCGTCCATCAAAACTGCCTTAGATTTGCCTTTTAACCATTATCAAGAAGGTGTGCCTAGCCTCCAAATTTGGATTATTAATCCAAAATTTTTTCTTTAGCAAAACATGAAAATACAGTAAAATTCAGTGTTATGTGAAAGTAGGCAGCAATGACAGGCTATAATTCAAACTGAATATAGTTACTTAAATCAGTATGAGAAGAAAAGGGTATAATTCAGAACATATTTCACTTTTTTTACAATGTCAGAATTTGAAAAGAGAAGGAAAAAAATGCTTGTTTCATTCTGATTGTGCAAACCTTCTCATATATGAACTTGGAAAGGTTCATCCTTATACTATTATGCATGCTTACTATCTCAGCACCAGAGCGACACAAAGCAAGTAAATGGAACTTTTTTTAAAAAGTACTAGGATGCATGGTACAAACTACTTGTTCCAGCTACTTTTTCTAATCCCAGAACCCCTGTACTGATTGGGACGTAGCGAACACAGAGCTCAAGAAAGAAGAGGCAAATTACTGTAGCACTTGTCTAACCCATGATCTAAAAAATCAGATTTCCCTTCTCATAGCAATGTGCAGGGCTGATAACTAAATTAACTGCTATGCAAGGTGCTAAATAGTCCCTGGGGAAGTCCCCGGGGAAACTTTAGGGTTACACTAAAGCTGAACTTGACCTGTGGGACTTTTTCAGAACCTGAGATTACAGTGATCAGTGCTTCTATTATTAGATTATTGTGTCAGTACTGGAAGCACTATGGGTAATGTAGCCACGAGGCTGGAACTGACAATAAGGAAGGAAACTTCACAATTAATGAAGAACTAATTTAATGAAGGCTGTGAAAAGAAACAGTGATGCATGTTTAAAGGGCAGGCAGAAGAGACTACAAAGGGTCACTGCAGTCTTCTGGTCTTTGTATTTATCTCCCTGATGACTTATTTAATATATTCATTAACACAGGTTATCTACTGAACTCCCTAGATTCATATTTAATTGTGATATTTAATGCAAACTGATTCTTCATTTTTTGTCTTGTTTTATGACACTGATGCTACCTATATATATGTGGTGCAGGTGGTGTCTGGAGCCCTATACAGTCCTGGTAGTCCAGTTGAATGGCACTATCACAGGATGCACATGTTTCAAAGACAAGAACCTCATGGCAAGCAGTAATACTGAATAAAAGGAGTTCATAGCAGCCTGAACTTGAAGATGTTAAGCATCCATGAACATAAGGTAAATAATAATAAATGAAGGCTTAGTATTGCTGATGACTAGAAAGCTTTTGTTTTCAGGAATATATGAGAAATTTGAATCTAAGTGCTGAGATGTACACGAGTACCATAGCCCTGACCCTGAGCAAGTGTCACATTTCTGGTAGCAGAGCAGATTGGTAAGCACAGAAAACAGAAAAGAGTAGGAAGCTCTAGAGAACACTTTGTCTTGAGAGAGGTAGGAGGAAGAAGAGCCACTGGGGACTGGTGACTGGGAAGCAAGAAGAGTTTAGGGAGGTTTGCACTGTATGATTAGGGCTGTTCTTTAAGTGGCAGCCCAGGACTTCAGATGAGTGCATCCTTGAACAGCTGAGACTGCTTTGAGGATTTGCTGTGTGTTTGCCTTCATGTGCTAACTGGTTTCATTAAAGTAAGAGAAAGACCAATATTAATCACTCCTTCATAAGAAGAAGCTAAACTAATACCAAAAAAAAAAAATTTAAAATACCAAAACATTCCCTGTTCCTAGCACAGATGAACAGGGATTATCTGCCCAAATTTTGTTCACACAATGTGAGCAGTAACTTGTCCTGACAGACTGTGACCCTGTGGGGACCACATATTGGAGCAGGCTCCTGTCAGGACCTGTGTAGAGCCCATGCTGGAGCACATTCACTGGCAGGACTTGTGACTCTGTAGGGGACCCACGCTGAGGCAGCCTGTTCCTGAAGGACAACACCCCATGGAAGGGACCCACACTGAAGCAGTTCATGAACTGCAGCCCATTAGAAGGACTGACATTGGAGAACTTGGTGGAAGACTGTCTCCCATGGGAGGGATCCCACAGTGGAGCAGGGAAGAGTATGAACAGTCCTCCCCCTGAGGAGGAAGGAGCAACAGAGACAATGTGTGATGCACTGACTGCAACCATTCCCAATCCCCCTGCACCAATGCTGAAGAGGAGGTATAGAAAATTGGGAGTGAAGTTCAGCCTGGCAAGAAGAGAGGGGTGGGGGAAAGTGGTTTTAAGATTTGGGTTTGTTTCTCATTATCATAGAATCATAGAATGTCAAGGGCTGGAAGGGACCTCGAAAGATCATCTAGTCCAACCCCCTGCCAGAGCAGGA
>JAAGNO010007004.1:63632-106832 GCA_033439905.1 Ceryle rudis
TTATAGGTTGTTATGCTCGGCCCTTCCCAACTTCACACATTTCTGAGAGGAACCGAGCAATGGTGCATAAAGAAGAGGGTGTCCAGCAGGTCCAGGGGGGTTCCCCCCCCCCTCTACCTTCCCCCCCCCCCCCTTCATATCACCTGCTATGAAATTAAATAGTAAATATGTTGGGTGGGAACAACATCTTGTTCTCATCCATATTCTGCCTAGCTGTGTCAGTATAAACACATTCTTGTTTTTTTATGATGTGGCTCAGGTTTTTTTACAGATACACATACAACCTATTAGGCAAGTTGTGCTGACAGCAAATAGAGCCTGGTTCAAATATTGATAAATTCTTTGGAAGGGTAGCAAAAACGTTATAGTTTGAACATGCACCCAGAAATCATAGAATGTCAAACATTCCCCGAATGGGCATTTTACATCAACAATTTCTCATGTTGGGGTCTAAGTATGAAACAAAAATGGTTTCATGATGAGGAAACAGAACACAAAAATAAATTTGGAAAGTCAATAATTAGACAACAGAAACTCTTTTCAACCACCTCCCCTCTCTTGGGCCCTAAAAAGTACTTTTTGACTGTTATTTGCCGCTTTTTAAGAGGCAAAATTTCAAAGCCCATTCCTCACAACTGAATGAATTTTTACCCAAAGAAGAGCAATATTCTCACTGCATGGTCATTACCTAAGTGAAAAAGGGTTGTTCATTTGGCTTTAACCTTCAATATCTCAACAGGTGATGTCACAAAAGTCCTTTCCACAACAGCCTCCAGAACACAAGGCTATCTGACTATATCTGTGTGTTTGAACACACACAGATGTTCTTTTCCCACAAACATAGATGGAAGAGTTGTTATAGATTTCCCTACTCTCAACTCTAGCAACATTTCCTCCTATCTGGTACTTACAAAATATTCTCATATTTTATCAAATGCACCATTGAGACATTGCCCTGTGCAAAGTCTGGTGCAGAAATGGGCTTGTCACTGGATGGGTTTACAACGAACCAAGACCCCACCAAAGTCTACCATGCAAGGGCTGCACACTGACCACATCAGGGTTATTCAGTACATAAAGGGCTCCATGTCTCTGTGCTCAGCTATCAAAAAGTTTTCTGAGACAGGATTTTCTTCAGAAATTGTGTGCTAAAACATCCCCACTTCGCTTTTCTGCAGAGAGGTGTAAAGGGAAACTTCTGAACCTGTGTATGTAGGGCTGATTTTTAATACCACTCAGCCTGGACATAGATCTTGTTTGAAGTAGAAAAATGAAAGTAAAGCCAACATCAGCAGATCAGAGCTTGTTCTGTTTGATGGACAAATGTGCGTAAATTAACACAGCATTAGTAGAAGGATTAGGATCTTACAGTAACATTTGTCATTGATAAAAAACCCCTCATGTATCTATCTTGATAGATAGTAGTCTTATCTCAGCACTAGAAGTATTGGTACTACATGTGGGCAAAGCGTTCACAGTTGTGTTACCCACACAGAGACTAGGGACCACAGTCCACAGTTTTTTAGGGGAGCCCAGAAATATGCAGACTCAAGCTCCATTTGAAGTTTACTTGTTTTCAGCTGACTAAAGTCACTAAAAAAAAAACCCACTAACTTTTTTGCATATGTAGACAGTAGTCTCAATATATTTCAGCATAAGTTATTTGGCCATCTAATACAGTATTTTCTACCTTTCCAGGTATAATCCATCATCCCCACACACTTGATGTTTATTTTACTTAAATCCTGTAGAGCAGGAAGAAACTTACAGACTTAAGACAGGCCTACCTGGCCTATGGGACATTTAGAGTAGAAAACTACAGCTACCAAGATCTGAGAGAAAAAAATGAAGTATCTCTGAAGACTATCAATAAAAAAATTAATCACACAGTTCAAGAAGCAATGAGTGTACTCCAAGCTTTGAGAGTCAGACCACTTATTTAAAGGCATCCCTTCTAATTTAGCTACCTACTTATCACTAGTTTAAATTACAAAAGGTTGGGAAGAGGTTACATATAGCAATAAGATTTGTTTATGGGCCTGTCAGTCAGTAAGATAGAAAACATCTGTGACTGGACATGTGATGACTATTACCCCCTTTGGGACAGAAGCAGCAATGTGGCCATAATTAGATACAATTCCAGCCACCAGATAAGTGAAAAAAGGTGGGCATCCGAAGTCCAAAGTCAATCTGAAAAAGTATTCAATTTCTTCTTTCTAAAATCTGTAGTCATAATGCAATAAGATGAGTAATTGAATAAGCACATTCACTAAATGCTTCTGCTCTGATGATTAGGTGCCTGTTGCAAACAACGTTTATTTAGTCAACAGTGCTGTTATTTGATGTAGCTGTTATACTTCAGAATTTAAAATCCAGTAAGGCAGAGAAGGTAGTTCAAGTTCACACATTCAGAGATAACTCTGATAACCTATTCTGATTTTTGAACAAGAACAAACTCACTTCATCAGGGAAATTCATAAAAGCAGCTGAGTTTCAAGGTCCATATTATCATTCAACCAGCACTAACAAGGATGTGTAAGTATGATATTACTATAGCTTAATGTAGCTATGTATCACCTGAACGTCAGCTGCACTAAAATACACAAGAGGTTTACTTTGTAATGATGCCATTGATTGTTTTTTATTTTGGGGGGGGTGTTTTTTTTTTTTTTTTTTTTTTTTTTGTGTCAATGCTATCAGTAGCAGTAGTTGTAAAAGGACAGAAGCTCTCAGCTTCGACAAGGATCAGGCTATGCCGGACATAAAACAACACAGGGAAGTCAAATCCTTGCCTAAATTTTTTTAGCTTAATTAAAGGAGACAAAGACAGAGGAATGCAAGATGAATGCAAGTTAACAACAGAATCGGTGCAAGTTCACTTTGAAGGAAGGCAGAAGCAGGAGGTGAAAAGGACCAGTCTAAACTTGCTGGCATGATGGATTCTCCACAGCTTTTGAATACTACCAGCTGTCTGACATTGCCCACATGTAAATCCAGCTCAGTTCCTCTGCGATAGGTATAGGCACAAATGCACTATTTACTTTGGGCAAGAGTTAGGGAAGTATCATGGACTCTACAGGGTCTCAGATAGACCCTTATCTTAGCAAAACAGAGCACCCTCAGCTTCTGTGATCAGTAATGTTAGCCAAATGGAAAAAATACTATTGCACTGGTTTGTACAATAAAAAAAAAAAAAAAAAGTAAAGGATTATAGCTTTTATAACTCTTAATGATTTTTAGATTAAAAAGCAAATTATGCAGGAAGAAGAAGATATTAAAAATCCATGTAGAGATCATCTGTTTGGAGAGCAGATAGACATCCAAACTCCGTGGAGTTTTAGTGATAAAGTTTATATCCTACAGGTACCATTGATCTCTCTGTCACTATGTTATTAAAGAGTTGCAATGCCATAATCATGTTGCAGCAGCTAGCAGGCAAAGTGGCATCTCATGTGTATAAGGAATTTCTGAATGCACTTGATCATATAGTTGGCTCATAATCTATTATATTCTCTGCACCTCAGACCTGGTCTTATTATATTCAGTGGGAAAAATGTGGAGATGCTTGGTCAGGTGTGAGTGAATAAAGACTAATCTGGTAATCTTCACCCTTCATCTGGGAGAGATATAGCTAAACCAATGTGAAAATAAAGAAAGTCACAATGTCTACTGGTGGAATATAACTTAGATATTCATATAGGTATGTGAAATGAAACGTCATTTCTCCTTTACCTTGACAGCATGGGGCCCAAGTATTCATCTGTGTTCTCTGCAAGAAGTATCACACATCTTCTGTCTTCCACACCAATGCCTCCTACCTGCAAAATGTTGACAAGTGGGCAATTACAAACTCTCCTGATCAGACCAAGTGCCTTGAGAAGCATCTTCTGGATATTAGAACACACCAGCTAAGCATGTGCTTAGTATCATCCCAGATATTCAAGGTCACAAAAGTAAAACCATTGCTAGTCTTTGCCATAGTGATTTTCAGACACCTGCTAGAGGTTGCTCAATACAAACTGCTATATGTTGACTCCAGTGAGTCCTGCTATATTCTGCTCTTTCTTCCCATCCTGAGAACCATGTCACCTCTCTAGTGTGCTCACCATCACTGTTAGCTCTTTCTGCCCACATCAACACCACCTGTATTCAGCCTTGGATCTCATTCTCCACCTTATAGAAGCTCTTCAAATTCATGAAGGAAGCAAGGAAAAGTATTAGCAGCCATTGCACAGCACACCATGGTTTGCTACCCTAGTTTGTAATGAAAGGACAGTGAACATTTATCTGGAGCCTAAACTAAGCACTTCTTCTTAGGACATGGTTACACTGGACCAGGTTGCCCAGAGAGGTGGTAGATGCTGCATCCCTGGAAACTTTCAAGGTCAAATTGGACAGGGCTCTGAGCAGCCCTGATCTAGTTAAAGGTGTCCCTGCTCACTTCAGAAGGGTTAGACTAGACTTGTAAAGGGTCTTTCTAACCCAAAACACTCTATGATTCCATGATCCTATTTTTAAATAGTGAAGTGTAGAAAACATGAAGCTACTCATCCCAGCTGGTCAATCACAGGGAAATGTGAGCTTCTATACATTCATCCAGTGCATACTAGCACACAGCTCACACAGGTATGACTTGGCAAAGGACAGCTGTCGTTATTCATAACAAAGTAGCTGCTATGTTTTAGTCTTACCCTTTAAGTAGTCCAGTTACCACCACCATTTTAGTAAGCCAAAAACCTCTAGTAATCACATTGTTGAAATTAATGTATGTTCCTACATCAAACTCTCTTGTATAGATCAGTCCGAAAGGTGCTAGCCTCCTGTCTGGGCTTTCTGATTAGGAATTTTTACTGTTGTAGACAGAATGATACATTATGTTTAAAGTGTCATAAAGTACTTTTTCTAACAATGATAAATGATGGTATTTAATAGCTACAGGGGAAAAACAAAACCACACAAAATATAACAAACAAAAACCCCCAAGCCTAAAACAAAAACAAAAAAAAACCAAACCCACAAACAAACAAACAAACAAAAAACCCACAAAACCAAACTAAAACAAAACAAAACACCCTGCTTTGATACCAAGTAATTCAAATACAGGTGTCTGTCACCACAACACATTTTTGGAAGGATTCAGTGTTGAGCTGTGGATATGTGCACTGCAGTGCTTCTACAGCCAGCTTTGCCTCAAAATTACATGGTATTCAAAATAAATCAGAATTCTTTTTCCATCTAATTTCCAGTTACCATATATATAATTATATTATCTGCTCACAATGACACAAGCCTTTTCACAATTGTTTCTTGGTATCCCTAGAGTTTCACGCATTGAACTATTTTACTTTCAGCAGACCAGGATTTTTCAGGTTAGAGAAATAATCTATACAGTTTTACTCACCACTGAGAGGATGAACTTCATTCCACTGAGACAGAGTTAAGTGCCAGTAACTGTAGAGCAGTCCTTAGCACCATTCATTCCCTTCTAGGGACTGTCACCTGAACTTAAAAGTTTATACGAGTACATCTACAATAAATGTGTCTGTGGAGAATGCAGAATAATTACAAGCAAAACACAAACCATGGAAAGAAGGTTGAACATCTGTATTTAAATAGAATTCTGATATCCACTAAGCAAAAAAAAAAAAAAAAAATTCTTGCAAGGTCATATGGGAGCCCTGGGGAAAAAGGAAAAATGCTTGACAAGTCTAAGTTAGTCAATAGTTAACAGGGGAACATGTTTTGTTGTCCTGATAAAAAGCTATGCCAGCAGGTGACTTCTATCAAATGAACTTAAAAAAAAAAACCCAAACAAAGACACTTTGTTCAGTAATTAGCTTATAGTAAGCATTAACTTGACCCTTTATCAAGAACAAAACCCTAATATATGATATATTCCTTCCTCATATTGAAGGTCAATGAGAATTTTGCCATTAACTTCAAAGAGGAAGAGAGCTCAGTCTCCTCCACTACTCTGCTTAAACCAATTTTCCCTTGGCCTTGTTTTAGTCAAGCCCCTGCCTGTACATTTTTGCTGCCACTCTGGTCACAAGTCCCCCTCATCTGGTGCTCTGCAGTATCTTCTTTTGTAACTGTAACCCTCTGCTTCCTGCCTGATTCCTGTAAACCATGACCATCACTGTGTTTTATCAGTCCTTTCTGCACTCTGAGCTGCCAGCATGATCCATCACAGAAAAAAGAAACAAATTCATGTGGCATTGTGGAATGACTCAGCTAGCACATTTTCTTCAACCCACAACAGCTGGATGCTAAAAGAGACCCTAACAAGCATGCTGAAAATGCAGACCTGTAAGTCACATAGGATGTGGGATGTAATGGAGCATGGTGGCTTAGGGGCTCATAAATAACCCCTATACCACCTTCACCACCACATTTTGGTTCCACAACCCAGAAACCTATTAAAGATAAGTAATTATCACCATACCTCCCCAGGAAGCATTATCCACAAAATGGCCCTCAGACAGATTAATGCTTCCTTTTTCTGCAATAAAGTCTTGATTTTCAATTTTTGGTACAATTAAGGAGCACTGTAAAACATTTTTATTATCTTTTTGTTCAGACTGAGAGACAATTATTGTACTGTTTGTATATGCAGCAACCTATTCAAGTATTAGTCTTTTTCCTTGTTATTAGCTTCTGCTTTAAATTGCATGATAAAGAATTATGGCCACATTTGTGATCCCACGGTGTTTGTTTTCATTTTTTATGGCATGGCAACACAAATGAAAAGAGACAGCTAATAGCCTGGGGAGGAGGATGTGTGTTCTCAACGGGAAGGCTGTGATGACAGGTATGAACACTTCTTAAAGAGGTAGGGTGAAAGGACATTGATTTTTCAAAGAAAAATACTTTTTTTTATCCTTCCAAAGATATCTTCCTGTAATTATCTGGTGCCATGTTCATTCTATAGGTGTTAATTGGAACAAGTTTTCATTTGCACAGGTGGCAGCTCAGGATATCCTCTCACGCTGTAACAGCACCAAGTTACACAAAGAAGAGAATATGCAGCACAGCATCTGCCCTTCACAGGACTGTAACTTTGTGTACCAACAGCCAGAGGTGGCCAGGCAGCAGACGAGACTATCACCGGGGTCCCAAATTGCTGAGGACAGATTTGTGAACACAACAACCAGGGCTGTGTCTACTCTAGTAAATTAAATGGGACAGGGACCATTTTCCAGCCTGGAGGCCAACTGGCAGAGCATGACTTTCATCCCTTTGGCTAAACTCTCTTATCTTCAAAAACAGAGTGGCTGTTTACTGGTCACTGTCCCTGGCTTGTGCTGTCTCACCAGCCTTGCCTGAGCATTTTCTTGGAAAGTGCTAGTTGCAGCAAGCCAAAGCTCTGCTAGGACTGGGCTAACAACCTAACAGTGAAGCTGAGCACACATCCTTGCATTTTTCCACAGCCTGACACTGTTCAGTTTACAAGTAGAGACATAACCATGGAAACTACTCCAAATATTTGTGCATAAGATGATCTTGGATGCAGAATAAACCCAGCACTGTAGACTTGCAATGTGAAGTACACTTAGAGCTTTGAAAGAATTTGTTGGATTGTAGCCGTAAAGTGCTGCTTAACTGTGAAAATGAGTTATTTCTGTGCTATTCTATCACCAATACTGTTTTTAGAAACTTTGTGACCTTTTATGTACTGGGTAAAGGAACATAATTGCTTAATGGTGACTTAAAAAAATTAAGATGTCTCTCAAGAAATAGTAAATGACACTAGCCTTGCTTTTACCCCCTCCCTCAGTGATAAGGACTGAACAGCCTCATAATTAGGAAGTCAACATGTTATAGTGGCCATATTTCCACTCAACCAGCATAAGCTTTTCCAAAACACTGCCAGTGGACTCCTCACAGACACATCAGCTATGCTCTCCCTTCCCTCCACTGGCCCTACCAGCATGGCCAGGGGGTTTATAGTGACAGAATAACCTAAATGTGTGTATGCCAGGAGTCAGAGGACTTTTGTGCTTCAAGTCTTGCAGTCTGAGCCCAGCTAGAGCAAATCCTCACATAACTAGAAGGCTTCACTGCAGATTTCTAGTGATGTAAAGTAGCACTCAGGTGCCAGCCTTGATACTCTGCATCTGAAAGCTAATCACAGATTGCTTAGATACATTCTGCAGCTACTCATTAGTTTGACATGTTGTACTCAAGCATGCAATCTTCTTAGCAATGCTTGGAAAACTGCAAATCTAACCAGATCGCTTCACTATGGGTTTATTTTCTGGTTAGTCTTTCTACCAGTATACCTTTGTCCACATCCTTGATATTTAACTTCATACACAAGACATTTCAATTAGAGATACAATTTTCCTTTTTGATTTTAAGGGTACATATCAATTGGTATGCTCATTCACAAGCAGTTAAATAGGCCTGAACAATCTTGTTACAGTGTGAAAAGACAACTATTACCAAGTTTTCTTATGCTTACATGTATAAGCTAACTGATGAACTATCAGTCATGCTTCATAGTGAGGGATGTTTTTCTGGGGGTTTCTTTGATCTTCACTTTTGGATCTTTGAATCTCCTTAAAGTTGTACATTTTTTGTTTGAATAGCAGCACCAGAACTGCATTAATTCCAGAAGAAAGACTGGCAGCCAACATCATCACAGTGCCACAGAATAATTCAGAAACGGCTCTACACTAAATCTACTAAAAGTATGGTCTACATGGAATTCAGATCAGGCTGCTCAGGGGTTTATCCTTCTGGGTCTCAAAGAACATCCTACAATGTCTGGACTGTTACCATGGTGAAAAAAAAATTTCCTTCTGTCAGTATCTCCCCAGTCCAAATTTTGCCCATTCTCTGTTACACCCCCACCTGCACCACTACAGAAAATAGGGTAGGATAGAAGAAGAATAGTTTAGATTAGATTAGATTAGACTCTTTAAATTGGAAGGGACCTCCAATGATCATCTAGTCCAACTGCCTGACCACTTCAGGGCTGACCAAAGGTTAAAGCATGGTATTAACAGCATTGTCCAAATGCCTCTTAAACGCATCAACCACCTCTCTAGGAAGCCTGTTCCAGTGTTTGACCACTCTCAATTGTTTCCTAGTGTCCAGTTTAGCCCTTCCTTGACACAGCTTTATACAATTCCCACATGTCCTCTCACTGGATACTAGGAAGAAGAGATCAACTGCCAAAAAGCAGAACACCATCTCCTCAATCACGTTCTGGTAGTCACTGGGGGATGCTGTTAGGTCTCCCTGAAGCCGTCTCTGCTCTAGGATGAATAAGCCCAGCTCACTAGCCTCTCCTCACAGTTCAAGTGCTCCATTTACCATCATATTAGTGGGCCCATTAACTCACTTCACTTTTCTGATCTCTTTCTGCATCAGGGGGGACAAAACTGGATGCTATAGCCCAGATGTGATCTAACAAATGCCAGGTAAAGGGAAATAAACCCTTTTCTGAATGTCCTGGTTCTGTCAAGTTCTTAGAGCCCAGGGTGATGTTGACTTCTATGCTACCAATGTCCTTGCAGCCCCATACTCAGCTTTGCCCCTGGCAGGAACTCCAGGGCCTTTCATGAAGAAATCTCCACAGTCAGGCAGTGCCTGGCTTGTGCTCTTGCAGGGGTTTGTCTTTCCCAGGGGCGTGAATCAGCATTTTTTCTTGTGGGGCGTGTTTTAAAATTTGGTTTTATTTCTCATTACCCTACCCTGATTTGGTTGTTAATAAATTAAATTAATTTCCCCAAGTCCAGTCTGGTTTACCCATGATGGTAATCGGTGAGTGATCTTTCCCTGTCCTATCTCAACCCACAAGCCTTTCTTTATATTTTTTTTCTCCCTCTGTCCAGGTGAGGAAGAGTGACAGAGTGGCTTTGTGGGCACCTGGCATCCAGCCAGGTTCAAACCACCACAACATAAAAGAATCATTAAGGTTGGAAAAGACCTTTAAGATCATCAAGTCCAACCATCTACCCAACCTTACCATGACCACTAAACCATGTCCTGAAGTGCCACATCTACATATTTTTTGAACCCATCCAGGGATGGTGACTCTACCACCTCCCTGGGCAGTCTGTTCCAATGCCTCACCACTCTTTCGGTATAGAAATTTTTCCTAGTATCCAATCAAAACCTCCCCTGGCACACCTTAAGCCCATTTCCTCTCATCCTCTTGGCAGTTACTTGGGAGAGGAGACCATCCGCTACCTCACTACAACTTCCTTTCTGGTGTTTGTAGAGAGCAATACGGTCTCACCTCAGCCTTCTGTTCTCCAGACTAAACAATCCCAGCTGCATAAATAGGACATGTCAAAGTACAGACCCCCAAGAAGGCAGCATCATTGATCTCCACATTGATTACAACCTATTAATTACTGAGCCTGATGACCCAGACAGTTACTTTCCCCAACCTTATAGCCCACACATCCCATAATATCCCATCTTGGATCCAAGGAAGCTGTCAGAGACAATGTCAAATGCCTTTTAAACTCAGGATACGTATCTTTCTTTCAGTAGCAGTTCTGGGCTTTTATCCTTTTAAAACTCAAAATATTCCCTTCAGCCACAGCGTGTTTAACATCCCATATTCTATTCAGAGTTCTTGCTCTGAGACTAGATATCCCCTTAGCCTGTAGTGGTGTCATTACTTGATCCTCAGTATAACCTTAAAAACTTTATCTTTGGTCATGCTTAAAAGTGTTCATTGCTGGCTGGAACCCAGTTCAGTGAAATATCAAAAACACTGTGTTTCTGTGACCTACACTCATATTCTTTCTGGCATGTCATGTAGTATTTATTACGGAGATGCCAATCAGACAAAGAAATGGACATGTTCACTTTTTTGTTATTCCTATAGTCCGATCTGGATAATGGCGCCTTTACGAGAATCACCAGGAGCTACATTTTAATGAGGTTTTGCATTAGTTTATCCAGAGGCACCTCACTAGCACCACTGAACCTGAAGACAACACAGACTGGAGACTTTCTAAATGTGCAGTTAATTCTTTCTGTTAACAGCCCCTCTGCTGGCAGTAGTACCTATTCATATCTCTTTTATCTTGTACTCTACCTAAAAATTATGATCTGTGTAAGCCTCCTTCTCTTCTACAGTTTTGACTGGTTTGCTCCGTTTAGTATGAAAACAGAAGAGGAGACACTTTCCTTGACTGCAAAAGTAGCAGAGAGATATTCTGCCTAAGAAATGTTTATAGTCAGAATGCTAAAGAAGACTCCTCTCCCAGGTTCCTTGCCTCATTTCCAAGTTAGCTGTATGATTTTTTATTTCTTTTAACATTGTTGATGCTGAGTAATGCTATCAGTAACTTTTTCATATCAAACAAAATTCCCAGTGAAACACATGAGCTGCTAAGACTGAATTCTGCACCCTCCAAACTTGAATCTTAGGTCAAGGAGTGCCACTTAATAATCTCTACATCAAATCTAAAGAGAAAGTCAAAAGTATGCCTTAAGGAAAAGTGTAATTTAAAAAGAAGAAGCGGTATTTGTTCATCTGAATCACATCTATAATACACAAGGAAAAAATAATCTATTTCATTTCCCATGAATGTCCTTACCTTTGACTTTATGAGATTTCTTTTTGTACTGGTTTTGGCTGGGTGTCATGGGTTAACCCTGGCTGGATGCCACATGCCCACCAAAGCTGCTCTATCACTCCCCTCCTCAACAGAACAAGCAGAGAGAAAAAATAACAAAAGGTTTGTAGGTCAAGATAAGGCCCGGGAGAGATAAACCCTAAACCGTGACACTCAGCAATTACTGTCATGGGCAAAACAGAATCAGCTTGGGGAAATTAGCTTCATTTCTTACCAATCAAATCTGAGTAGAATAATGAGAAACAAAACCAAATCTTAAAACCACCTTCCACCTTCCCCCCACACCTCCCTTTTTCCCAGGTTCAACTTTACTCCAGAGTTCTCTACTTCCTCTCCCTGAGTGGCACAGAGGGACAAGGAATGGCGGTTGCAGTCAGCTCATCACACATTGTCCCTGCTGCTCCTTTCTCCTCGGGGGGAGGACTCCTTATGCTCTTACCCTGCTTCAGCATGGAGTCCCTCCCCCAGGCGATGGTCCTTCACAAAGTTCTCCTATGTGAGTCCTTCCCATAGGCTACAGTTCTTCAGGAACTGCTCCAGTACGGGTGTCTGACTGGCTCACAAGTCCTGTCAGCAAACCTGCTTCAGTGTGTGTGCTCCTCACTCCATGGGGTCCACAGGTCCTGACAGGAGTCTGCTCTAGTGTGGGCTTCCCAAAGGGTCACAGCCACCTTTAGACACATCCACCTGCTCCAGTGTGGGGACCTCCATCAGCTGCAGGTGGATATCTGCTGCACTGTTAACCTCCACGGGCTGCAAGGGGTCAACCTATCATTATGGTCTTCACCACAGGCTGCAGGGGAATCTCTAGCACTTAGAGCTTCTCCTCTCCCTCCCTCTTCAGTGACCTTGGTGTCTGCAGACTTGTTTCTTTCACATGTTCTCACTCCTCTCTCCCTGCTGCTGTTGTGCAGCTGGTTTTTTTTCCCCTTCTTAAATATGTTATTCCAGAGGTATTTCCAGTGTCACTGATGGACTCAGTATTGGCAGTGGTAGGTCCATCTTGGAGCCAGCTGGTATTGGCTCTGCTGGACATAGGGTAAGCTTCTAGCAGATTCTCACACTTTCCCTGTAGCCCCACCCCCCCAGATACCTAAACCTTTCCATGCACTCAGTATGCTGGGATAGAGTTAATTTTCATCGTAGTCACATATACAGTGCTACATTTTGGATTTGTGAACAGAACAGTGCAGACATTCCCGTGACCAAAAACAGGGATGTTTTAGCCATTGCTGAGCAGCCCTTAAACAGTGTCAAGAACTTTTCTGCTTCTCACACTATCCCATGAGCTAATAGTCTGGGAGTGCACAAGTAGCTGGGAGGGGACCCAGCTGGGACAGCTGACCCCAGTTGACCAAAGGGATGGATATTCCATACCATTTGATGTCATGCTCAGCAATAAAAGCTGGGGGAAGAAGGAAGAGGTGGGGACATATTGTGTGACGGCATTTGCCTTCCCAAATAACCATTACATGCAATGGAGCCACGTTTCCTGGAGATGGCTGAACACCTACCTGCCAATGGGAAGCAGTGAATGAATTCCTTGTTTTGCTTTGCTTGTGTGTGCAGCTTCTACTTTACCTATTAAACTGGTTTTATTTCATCACACAAGTTTTCACATTTTTACCCTTCCAATTTTCTCCCCCATCTCATCAGTGGGGAGTGAGTGAGTGAGAAGCTGGGTGGTGGTTAATTGCCTACCAGGGTTAAGCCACGACACTTTTCAGTGATTTTAATTCTACATTCCAGTCTAGTGTTTTCTCAAAATCCCACTAAAAACGTTTGTGTCTGGAACAAAATAAAGAATTTTTACTTTCCTGATAGGCACCAGTGGGGCAGGGGAACTCTTCCTTTTACTCTCCCCAAAATAAAATAAAATACAACCAGAAACAGATGAGTACAGAAATGTTTCCAATGCAAAGATATGTCTGAACTTTCTCCCATTTTCACATAAAGTGACTGAGAGAACGGTTTCACTAATTTAATTCCCATTTGCTTTGCTGTAATATACCCTTTGTAAAGGTTAGAAGTCCATCTGCTTATTCTTCCATCAAGAGACTTGGCACAGTTCCAACTGCAGATGTGGCAGCTGCAGTGCAAAACAAGCAATGGTTTAAACAGCCTCATTTCTAGCCCAAGTGTGAAAGCTTTTTCCCTTAAAGCAAAAAATATATACCTCAAATCAGTATTTTTTTAACAGGTCCATAAATAAGAATACTAAACAGGGGAAGTCTTGTCAGAAATTGGCCCAAAATATGATTCTGGGAGCCTTGATAAACAGATTTTCTGCTCTCAGTAACTGCCAGAATCACAATTTTACATGTCTCATTCCAGAAAAATTTTGAAGGAACAAACCAAAGACAAAACTTCAAATATGAGAGGTGACCTCAGCAGCATGTGTCCATAGGGGATGGTTTTCATCATATTTTGCAGCATGAAAGAGCAACCTTTGCAATCCTCATTCCCATTCTAAGGAGGGGCAAAATCCCATTTTACTGAAATCAGGTCATTAATGGACCATTTCAGTGAATGATGATGTCATTTGCAGGACTATAATGTGTGCACATGGTCAAACTCCTTGTGCAATCAAGCAGTTTGACTTTTGTTTGTCGTTGTGCTTTGGAAATCACTGATGCTGAAGGAAGGAAGGAACCATACTATGGAAGGTGCTAAGCACAGCTCTGATCTCCCCAAAACTTTATTCCATTTCAGTGGAACTCCATCAACATAAAGCCTCTTCTCTTGGCCACCTGGAATGCCATGAAGATGCAGTTAACGTCTCATGTCTGAGCTGTGTACCTCAGGTACCGTTCTCTTTTAAGATAATGTGAATCAGAAAATAACTCTAGCAATCAGTAAACTTCACTGATATAAAACTAGTCACAAGGACACCAGAATACATGGATTGTTATCTTTCCAGACATAATCACACCCATAAAGGCCCACTAGTCCCACTTGCCTTCTATGGCAAAACAGGAATATCCTTCTACATTCCATCTCTCTCCCATCTCTGCCAAGAAAGCAGCACAAATGCAAAAGCTTTTAAGGGTGAATGCAGAGTCCTGTGTTATGCTGCCTCTGCAAAAAACATGTCACAGACCATCAGGGATGAAATAAATTGCATGGGGAGAACTAGAAGACAGTTTCATCAGGGAAATCTGGCATCCCTGTGATGTCCTGTTGTGACAAACTCTCCTGGAGGGTAACACTAATAGAGCAGCATTCGCCTGCACCAGGGGCAGTGTAGACTTCACAGCCCCAGTACTGTGCAGGATTGAAGTACATTCACTTACCTGAGAGAAAGATGGAAAAAGTGACAAGGACTCCAAAGTGGTGTACAAGTCTAGAGCACTAAATAAAGCAGTTTAGGAAATATTTAGGAATTATTAAGGAAAACAATTTCACCCGGACTTAGACCTTTCCCTTTAGGCAGTATTCACGGTCCTCACTTCCTTTGTTTGTGTTGTGTGCATTAGTTTCCAGTCTCCAGCTATTAGTCCCCTTTGTGAAAGTCTGCTTCCCTCTAAAGCTCCACTTGCAGCTCTTTTTCAGACTAGCAAATAAAACTCCATCTTGGCCTGCACCTTAGAAGAGAAAATGACTACCCAAAATAGTTTTTTAGATCATTCTGGTCTTCCAGATCTACCTCTACCCTCTTCATCTCTCATTCATCTGGAAGCATCAACCCCATTGCTAATTGGCTAAAGGTTTGGCCATGTTCCTAAGACCACTCCCAGAGAATTATCCCTTTATACACAATTTTCTCAGAACCTCCCACTTGCCCATTCCTATTCATTCTAGATTACTTAAAAGTGAAAACCCGTACTTCCCCTGAATAGTAGCCCCTTCTGTATGGAAAGCAGGTCCTCCGCAGCAGGGACTGACCCCAAAGTGCCCCTTGCAGAGGCTATCAGAAGCTTCAGCTCCATGAACTGGCTTTATCAGCCACTGAGGGGTTTATATACCTTCAACATAGTGTACTTTTTTATCCTTTTATAGCCTGTTATAAATAAGACAATGGTCACTTTATATTGTTCTAGAATGGCTTCCTGTCTTGGTAAAGGTCAGGGAACAAATCATCTTGTACAACTTGAAGCTTCTCAAGAAGCGTTGGTTAGGAAGGGCAGGAATGCCCAAGCAGAGACTGCTTGAGCTCTGACTTGAACAGGATAAGGTCTTTAATTCTGGCAGCATACACAAGCATCACTTTTCAAATATAAAAATCCTCCCACTAGATATCGAAAATTGGGCAAGGGCCAGCAGTGTTAAACAGAAGGCAGCACTTGTTCTACTCTCAAAGAAGGGCTGATTTGGAAGAAGTGTACCACAGTGCTGATAAATGTCCCTTAGTTCTGAAGGTGCAATATGTCAGCAGAATGAGAGGGAGTGAGCAGGAGAAACAGAAGCTAAAAAAGCCACTAGGATGTTGTGGTCAGGATCATGCAACTGAAGATCAGACATTCAATCTGGAAATGGTAATAGGGAAGAAAAGCAAGGGAGCACAGCGAGAGGCTATGGGCTATTAGAGATAATAGAAGAAAGCCTTTTGACAGAGCAGGGGCACTTCTACAAACTGTAGATTAAAGCCCACCTTGCTGCACTGGAGAGATGGAGCTGGTTAACCTGATGTATGTTCCTGCTGTAACAGGCATGAACAAAACAGACTAGATGTCAGGAAGAGAGTTCTACTGGGCAGCAACATAAAATTTCTTCACTTTCCTTGCTGAAATATTGCTGGGAAAAGATATTATAACTATATACATGCAGGAAAAAAAAATATATTTAATATCAGCTGCATTAGTGATGTTTTTTCATTAATTAAAAATCCTTACCTATGAAGAAATAAACAGTTAACAACAGCAAGGGGGAAAAGGTATGTTTCTGGTTATGTTTTTGACACAAGCTAAAATTACAAGACAGTAGAAGAGAGCTGATCTGCAAGAGAAAGTCAAATGCCTTCTGAGCACTTTCTGGGCTCCAAAATTATGAGAAATAGAGGTTAGCATAGAAAATAAATGGGATTTTTCAGAGGTAAATGTAGAAGATAGGAAGTAACCTGGTGGAGAAATCTGAGACCAGCCTTGCTCAGGAAGCTTTGCTATAGAAAAAACCATACAGACACAGAGGTCTGGATAAACCCTATGGATGCCAAAGCAAGAATAGCATCCTCTGAAGTAACAAAGCAGATATATGGCATCCATCTCAACAGTGTGAAGAAACAGCCTCCAGGGACACAATACTCTCACATCAGGCTTTCTTAAGGATGATTATGCTTCATTTTGCCACAAAAGCAGAGTGTCAATGGAATAGAAGATTACTATTTCATCATGACTTCTCTTACAGTGCTATTTTGAAAGAGATATAGCCTGGAAATTTACAATTTTGTGTTGGTTTTTCTGGTTGGTTGGTTGTTTTTTTTCCCCTATTTCCTTACATGTAAATACAATTGTATTGTTCCTTTCTATACACTTCTTCATCCCTTCAGAGGTTTCCAGGATAGTCCAGAGAGACGCTGTTGAGCTGCCCTGTTCAGTGATCTTTGTTTCCAGACTGCTGAAGGGAAACAAACATCATCTTTAGTGTGTTTTCTGTGACTTCAACATATGCTGTAAACCACAAAAGTTTGATAAATCCCACTTAGGAAAGTAGGAAATACAGAGCACAAGTAGGTCTGCAACAGCCCTCAGAATTTTATGACCCACTGAAAATGAAAACCCTGGTTTTGACTATGTGATTACAAGTCTTTCCTTGCTTACCTCAAGGGAAATTTTTTTTTGAGAATATGAATTTGAGCCCATCTCTCCCTGAGACCCATTTCTCCTTGGACCACTCCCCTTCAATGACTTATCCTATTCAGCACCAGGAAGAGCTTTGCATGTACTTTGCCATTCATCCCCCTTCCCTCACTGTGTTCTTCCAGATAAAAATGAAAATTTTAGCAGCAGACATGGCTGGGATTTATTCTAAACCAGAACTACCTCTTCATTAAATAGTACTTTGAAATCCTCAGTCTTTGTTTTGCTATAAGTTTTATCAGTTCATATACATTTTTCACAACTAAAAATTTCTGTCTTTTTTTTTTTGTTAGCATTGATTTGTTAACAGTAATTTTCCCCTTTATTATTCAGGATATAATTCAGTAAAAACTATATAAAGGCAAAATGTGATAGCTAGGGTGATGCAACAGTTTTGTATCACCTAAGCATACGCTGTACTTGAATACAAACAGTTTTCTGTAGAACTTCATTTTTTAGGGTAGTTATAAGTCTCTAGGCTTTCATTCACTATGAGGATTAGGGACAATATCACAGTAAATACCTGAATAAGTAAGCACAGATTATACTGAATATGAATATTACTGAGTTCAATTTCCTTTGATTTTGACATAATCAATTTTGAAAGTCACAAAGTAGATAGCAATGGTGTGTCACCTGATTGCATATAAATCTAGATAAAGGATTGTATCATTTTTAATGTATCACCTTACTTTGAATGCTTTTTGGCTGCTGACACATCATCTGGATTGCAGTGATCAATAAAAGCAAAGAAAATGCTGAGATATTAGAATCTTTATAATCCCCCTAGTCAATTTTTCACACAATACTTAGTACTCAAGTTTTATGTCTAAACTTGCCAAGCTAAAAATGTAATTCATATTATAATGAAATGTCAAATAACTCCTGAGCTAGAGATCTAGATATTTAAAGTATGTGATTACATTAGCAAGCCACTTCTTAAAGATATAAGGAATGATCAGATGCTCTACTTATCTTCTGTAAACATTTAAATAGAAGTGTATTTGTTTTACCGGAATTTAGCTTCCTCCTAATAAATCACAGTCCAAGAGCACTAACATCTAATTACTGATATACACTTATACAGTATATTATCCCATAATGAAGATGAAGCCTATTAGAACAGACAGTTCACTGCAAGTTCAGATGCTGAAGAACAATAATGATGGAATGCCTGGAAGGAGGAAAAAAGTCCTAGCTTGCAGCTATTAAGCTTGTTGATTTGGTGTCCTGCAAGAACTGGATCAATTTGTACCAGACAATTTCTCTAACATACCTCTGGTTTTAGCCTGGAACCTGCCTGGAATGTGAACTGTGCTATAACTGTCACATATTGCCAGAGGGAAAATTGAGCCCTGTGTACATGAGGGTGGTAAATCAAATCACAAAGACACATCTTTACCCCACTAGATACAGGAAAAACCTCATCAAATTTTATTCCAACTTAAGCAATTTAATTATAGTTATTGCAGACAATGGAGAAAGAAAAAGATGGGTTAGTTTTGCTCAAAATAAAAAAGGTGCTGGTACAGCATGCAGCCCCATAATGCTTTGGTTTCCAGAAGAGAATACATAAAATATTTCACAAAATATTTCACAATAGTAGCTGTGCAGCTACTACAGGAATTTAGCATTGTGACAAATACTGCAACAAAAATGTAAGTTCGGTGACAACTACAGCAATGGGAAAAACCATTGGCACTACCAGGAAATTATAATCAGATACTGGCTGCCTACAGGAGTCCCTTCAGCTATTAATACTGAGAATGATAACACAAACAGAGATATAGTTTCAATTCAAAGATGTTGATACTATAAGAAAAGGAAAGTCTTATAAGTAAATATGCCAGTGTGGGAACCTGCTTAGATTTCCACCTTATCCCTGGAGTTACAGGAATCACTAGGCTGAGTTTGCATTGCTGTCATTGACATCTGAGGCTGCAGCCAGGGTGGAACTGATGGGTCCTAAATGATAGCACATTCAGAATGTTCCTGACAATTAATTGGACACCTTGTAGCATCGCATCTAGTAGTGTCACTGGATGTTCTCCTATACAGATATCTTTGAATTCCTTCAAGTTGACATCATTCTTGTAATCACAGAGTCCTTTTAATGTCAAAGTCCCAGAACATTTCAGAAAAATAGCTGATGAGTCATTATAATGTCTGAGCTCAGGGTCTCTGCTGCATTGCTATGTGCTGGTGTCATACCCTGTAATACTGCTTCTTTTTAAAATTTTTTTATAGTCATATCTAAGCAATCACATAAGGTCATTTGATTCTTTATCTACATTTTTCCAACAAGATGACTATTCAAGGTACAGCCCCAAATTTTAGTTGATCACCTCCTGTTACATTAGTCAGGCTCTGGTGCCTTCGTGGGATGGTGCACTTACAAGTCCTACACAGTGCTTGATAAAATGCATCTCCTTTTACAAAGCTAACTGAAAATCACACAAGCTTTCCTGTGTCCAAAACTCAACCAAATTATGCATAGCATAATGCCTTTTCTTAGGCAAAATATTTTCATTGCAAACACATAGATTGGTAATGCTGACCACATAAAATGTCATCTAATTTTAAAATTGACAAAACAATGTGGGCATTATAAAATGGACCAGTCGCTCTTCCACTTCATTTATTAACTGGTTTTGCTAATGCTCATGACAGAGAATGAAGTTTTTTCCTTTTCATACCAAAATAGAGTATGTTTCGCTGTTAGTGAGAAAAGTCATTCTTTCACCTGGAAGGTAGTTTGGCTGGATAACCACTAAACCACAAGAAACAGAAAGATCTGAACACCTTAAAACTTCTGGAGTAATTAGGATTCTTTCATTTAGAGATCTCGTTGTTTGCCCCTAGCAAACAGAAGGAATTATTGATCATTCATTTTTCAGCTAATTAGGTATCATCACTCAGCTTCTTACTCATATGATAGTCTTTCTTCAGGATTCATTTTATGTCCATCCAAATTAGCACTGGCATGGAAAAGCATAGAAACAATCAACATTCCCACTAAGAAAAGTTCAGCCCAACTTGGTGGAAGTTAAGCATCTCCCCGGCACATCCTGTAAGATTTCCAGACCTCCTTGTTGCTGCAAAGTGTTTGGCATTATGAAAATTGGCTCATGGTCCTCTTCCTGCCATTTGCTCCCATCATGGTTAATGCCACAGAAACAGGGAAATAAATAAATAAAATAAAATAAAAATAGATAAATAAAAGGCAAGCCTTGCTTATTGTACCTTGTTCCAATTGTGTATGGATCAAAGGGGATAAACATTCAGACTGTAACACCAGTTGTTCAGAAGCAGTATAAACACTACTTGATACTGCACTGTCTAATCTGCAGTGTTCCATCTGCCAGCTGCAAGAACGAAAAAGGGAGAGCAATTAAGAATATTAATCAGGGCTTGAAGTGCTCCATGATTCATGATTCACGTGAAGAAAGACCAAGATATATCAAAAGATAATGTGTTTACTTAAAATAAAATAGAAGCATGATTTCTTTAGTCCTTCATATTTAATGCAGTACAGTTTTTTTCCTGACTGCACTGAACCTTCCACCAAATCTCTTGCACTCACTTTGAATAGTCAAGCACTTAGCTCAATCTATCTCAGTCTAATTCAAGCTTCTGATTACTGATTATTTAGAAGCACTGAGTTAACATTAGAGTATCAGCAGTTAGATTATTTCCCTGGTGATTTTCATTCTGGTATTTAATAATGTCATTTCATCCATTCCAATTAGACTCTTCTGCTTATAAAAAGAATTTAAAAAAAAAAAAAAAAAAGGAAACAAAATAGTGTAAGTTTCTTTTAGATTTGTATAACAAGAGAATTTTATCCTTGCTGGGAAATTATTTGGGGATATTAGCAAAAACACTTTATAAGTTTTATGGGAAAAAAAAAAAGTATTTTCTGTACAGTGGAAGTATTTGTATACAGAATTTTAGTTTCTGCTGAGGTGGGATCTCCCCATGGATAAGTGAAGGACAACACTGTAAGGATATTTAAAGTGCCTAAAGATGCAGACTGGTGCCTACTGGGATTTCATATCTCCGTAAGAGACCTATACGCAAGCACAGCTCACAGTTTAAGGAAATAAAACATCTATTTAGAAATCCACCCGAGAAGAACATCCTTTTGTGTACACAAAACCTTCAGAAGCAAACTAATACCATGCAGACAATTTTTTTTTAATGGCACTCGCCAAGTTATGTGGCCTTCTTACTGTGACAGGCACTTGGGACACAACAGGCACTGCCAAAGCACAGCTTTTTTGCACACGTGGACCACATCTCTAAACTGAGGAAAAGAAACACTTGGTGTAATCTGTCCCAGCCAGCAGTTTGTCTCTGTGTCAGCACAATCTCTTCTGCATGTCAGGGAATCAAAAAAGACTCCACCCTGGAGACTGACCCCAAGCCACTCATGGAGGTTATTTTCCGCACCTCAGAAAGTCGTCCTACATAAAAAATTGCCACATCCAAAGCTGGGGAAGCAAAAGGTACTCTAGGCTCACTGAGGTACTTCTTACGGCAATTTCAGCAGTTGCAAACACTCAAAATTAAGATCAGATTCCTGAATTGAAGGTCTACAGTGTTTTGATTCGGTCTCTTATCCAGAAATGAATAAGACTCAACATTTTAAAGAATCAGGTATTTAAGGATGTCACAATCTGGAACATAAAAGTGACAAAAAGTATTTTATGTGTTTGTAAGAGAGGGGGTTTGTTGTTTTTTGTTTTGTTTTTTTTTTTTTATTTTATTTTAGGTCACACAATAGCTTGCACCTGTCAAGATAAATTAAGACAACATTATATGCAATTTTTACATTAAAAATAAATAAATAAGTACTTCCTAGCTTTGAAGTAGGGAAAAAAGAGCATTCATGAAGTTAAAGAATCTCAGAGAGGCTTTTTAAAAAAATTAACCTGTTAGAAGGGGATGATATGCTACCAAGATCTGCAGTAGACACTTGATAACCTCAGGCTGCCTTTGAAGCCATCCAAACAGGGGCTTTAGATGATTTGGAACCATTTAAAGAAGGTCTGTGTCACAATTTAGGGTCAAGGACCCTTGGACCTATAACAGATGCTCTCTGTTAACCCCCCTTCCTCCCCAAGGGGGAAGACAAAGGGAATAAATGAGAGAGATTTAGCCATTAGAAAAGGAAACTAGAACAGCTTTAATGAAAATGTAAATAATAATAATAAAAGTTAATACATACAAATATATACAAAACCAGTATCAAACCCAACCAACACTGATGGTAATTACATCATTGTCACCACTGATGCTGTGGCGCAGGCACCGGGAGAGTCCCAGACTGGGCTCCGCAGCAGACGGGAGCTGTGTTCAGGAGCTGGATTCTGGTACCAGACCCAGGAGCACACAGATCAGGATCAAAAGCAGAACAGACAGAGTCCTCCTTGGATGCTTCGAGGAAGGAACCAGAAGAGGACCCAATCTAAGCCAAGCAAAGCCAGCAAAGCAGGACAAGATGGCAAAGAGAGAGCTTGACCCTCCTGATCCCTCAACTTTATATCAAATATGATGTATAGGGGATGGAATCCCTTGCTAGTCAGTTTGGGGTCAACTGTCCTGATGACTCCTCCCTGCAGGTGCAGCCTTTTACTTTCTGCACCCCCCAACATTGTGCAAAAGATCCAGCAGCAGCCTTGGTCTGCACACCAGTCCTTCGTAGTAACTCTAAACAGGGGTGTTATCACTGCCAGCAGCAGACACTGCCTGTGAAAACAGGCTGCTGACTTCAGACAGTGCAGTTAGAAGAACTGAACTGAAAAGTAAAATCACTGAACAGAATTAGTTCTGTTCTCACTCAAACCAGGACAGTCTGCATGCCATCTTTTGCAATAAAATAAGGACCTTGGCACTTGATATCCTTTGTCATTAAAGTCCAAAGTACAACATTAAGCAGACTGAAACCAGGTGGCACACAAAAATTGAATGTGTTGATTTTTTTTTTTTTAAAAAAAAAGATACCTGGAGAACAATACATAGAAATGTAACTTTTTGTGTGCAGACAATATGCCAGGGGAAAAATGATACAGAGGGCACAGAATGCACCAGATGTTCCTTCTTCACAAATTTTCAGAGCTCTTTACAAGAATGCATGAAGTTTAATCCTACAAAATGCAAGGACAGGCTGGGTATGCTGACTGCCTTATTCAAGTTTTTCTCTTAGGAAGGATTGAGCACTTTGATGGCCCATTCTTTGCTCAAAGAAAGTAAACCCATATCAAAGAAATGTGTTTCTCTCTTTGCTAAAATACACATATAAGGAACATCCCTTTGGGAATGTTCAATAGAGATTGAATAAGTAGCAAAGTTGATGCTAAAATTCCTCTGGAGCTCTCTGAAAACGAATCTCCATTTTTAAATTCTATGGTCACTTTTTATTTGCTGCACTTCCCACCATTGCTTTTCTTATAGCCTCCAACCTAGGTCTGCGTTAACCCCTTTTTCAAGCACGGTAAAAGATCTCAAAAGTTAAATCAGCACATGAGCTCAACAAGAAGCTGTGTCCAACCGGACGTTGCTCATCTTCCGCACTTCAGACAGAAGCTTCCCTCCCAGCACCAGTATTGTGCAGAGGACTAATAATTTAAAACCATAGGGCTGACCATACCGAAGGAAATATTCTGACCAAGTAACAATTTAGAACAAAATTCTCTTCTGAAGTACTTTGGGGTTACCACAGAGTGGTCAACTGGAGTTGAAGGCACGGGACTGATGCTGAGGACACAAGTTCTGTTTATGCCACATGGTCTAGAGCGGGGAACCAAGAATAGCTTGTACTACGCAGAATCATGAGGAGGCTGTCTTCCATGTAAATTGAGACAGCAAGTTCCCAAGTTCAGAAAGTCCCACATAATGTATAGTGCCTCCTACGGTGAAAACTCCATTTCTATACACACAGACTAACTCTGGGACAATGCAGTAACTGACAGCAAAATCTTCCCTAATTGTTAAGAACAGAACAATGGCAACAAATTCTCCTTTAGGATTTTTATCTCACTAGATCTTTATATTTTGAATGCCTTTCTTTTTTATTTTCTCTACGACTGTTTTGGGTTTTCCTCTTAAACAGGTCACAAAAGTACAAGAAGATACAGATCTAACAAGCCTCAATTAGAGGAGAATGTCCTGACTTCTCAGCTTCAGACAGGCACCTTAATGGTAGTTTGAGATAGAAAGGATTTCTTATGCCATTATCAAGATCTTTTCTGGCAGCAGCTTTCATAGTTCTGTCAGATTAGAGTCCCTCTCATTAACTGTCAGCCACTATCTGTTTTTCAGTGGGAGACAGGAGAAGAAGGGAATAATAATCCTCATATATACTGGATGGCCTCTAGGAGAGAAATGTCACTTAATGACATTTGTACAGCAGATGATACCGGGCGAAATAAAGGGCAGGAGGGATTTTTTTATTTTTTTTTTTTTTTTCCCTCTCCAGAACTCCTAGAAGAAATTTTTGTTACCATTCTCTCAAATTGGCTTTGCAAGTGACTTGGAGGTCTTATGTCAGAAATTACTCATAGATCACTGGAGGGATAACATAGCCCCTTTTGCAGTCCCAAGCGCACCAGAATATCTTCCTTTGCACTTCATGACTGACAGCAGCTTCCTTTCATCCTCAGGCAATGGACAAATTAAAAGACAATCCTGGTCCCTGTATTTTCCCTCTGATTACTGTGCACAGGCTCACTCTCAGCTGTGTCAGACTGAGCTATTACTGCACCTCAGCTACTTTTTTCTAGATGAAGGGAGGAAAAAGAGAATTGTCTAAAGGATTTTTTTTTCAAGACACTTTTTCCTTTCCCTTAAGAAAGTTCTTCTGAGCCCTAGCTGACAAACTTTTGAACTTAGTGTGCCCTTTGTACCCTGGTAGAAGCACAAGCTATCCTCAATCATCAAGGAAAAGAGATGATTTAATATATCCTCCTTCCAAGTTTTATTTCTGCAACAGAATTCTTGTGTCCCTCTGCCTCAGAAAACACCTAGAAATAACAAATTAAAATTTAAAGATAATTAGAAAAGATCAGGAGCAAATTCAGTAGGCACAACATCTTTAAAACAGTACACAGACAGCATTTATGCTTTGCTTATTTCAATGATCTTATCTCTTAGGACAGCTGAAAAGGCTTGGAGTTTTCCACCACCACTCCGCATGCATGGATAGCCCAGTTATTTGTGAAAGAGGTATACAAAGGCCACACTCAACATCATGACTTTCTAACACCACCTTCAACTGTTTTTACCAAGCCTTGCCGTAGAGATAGAGTGGACATCTGGGGAAGATAACAGCAGCAATGTCTTAAGAGAAGTTACTGCATTCCTAAATCAGAGCTTAAGGAGGTTCCAGCAAAACATTGTAGGAATAAAATTAGACAAATTAATATCTTCAGTGGCAAATATTGTGAACCATCTTTCTTCATAGATTTTAGCAGCAAAATAACTGGTAATATGCTTCATATGGCCTGAAAAAGCCTCTTCATATGGCCTGAAAAAGCCTTGTTATTTTGCACAGAGTCCAGCTGTCACACAGGTAGGAGCTTTTTGCTTTGTCTATATTCAAAGGCTTGAAGCATGCTTTGCAAAACCAGATGTTGTTTTATTTCTTGACAAGCCAGGTCTTAAACATAAGCTCTTTTAGTCAACAGTTGCAAGATGATAGAAAATGTATTTTTTTCTTTTTTCTTTTCTTATCTTGGACAGCATTTTTTCTTCTTTGTCCTCAGCAGTGCTGTCTGAAGCATCTTGTTAGTCCTTGTTTTGATCTCCATATGAAATCTGCCCAAGACAGGCACGGTCCAAGTCACAGTAGAAATTGTCTGTGTCCTTGCAAGAGCAGAGAGAACATCAGTCACATCATTAGTGTTTCTTATAATCAACTTCACACATTTCCTTGGTTCTCCGTGTAGATGCATGTGAGTCAAGTCTATGGCATAGGAAGCCTAACCATTGCTACCTAATGAAATAGGAGGTAAAAGCCTGTCATGACAATTTGCAAGATTGGAGAAAATTTCTTTAATTAACAGGAACCATATTTGTACTAAGAGGAAGAAAAAACAACAAGAAACCAACCCCACAACAGTGTCTTCAGCCTTGGATTAACTGGCAAAAAAAGCCTGATGGACCTCAAACTAAAATAAAAAAATAATAATAATTAAAAAAAAAAAGGAAAATACAGATCAGGTCACGTGAGATGTTAACCTCGTATCTCACTACCTTGCAAATTTCTCACATGCTATAGCACACTGTGCTCAAAGAAAGAGAGAGAAACAATGGGAAGTCCATCAGACAGTTAAGAAGCTTGGCTATGACAGCCAAAACCAATGCTGGATGTGCTTGAGGATATTTCCAAAGCTGTTGGTTATCACATCACACTCCTGGTGTTGGAACAACCTAAGGACTTTGGGGAGATGGCTGTGAACACAGAGATTAAACACAGCCATGGAGGTGGTTCATCCATAAAGCAAGCTGGTGGCTGGTTCCAGGCAATAAAGGCAATAGCTGACATGAGGATTTTGCCAAAAGACTGATGCTACACACCGAGTGCGTGTGAGCAGTGGGGCAGCTTGTCAGCTGAAACAGAGATATGACCTTGAAGTTAATCCAATATAGAAATAGCTATCATCATGGTTTTAAGTTAGTTCTGTGTATCTGTTTCTACACCTAATAACCCCATTGTTAACAGTGCCCTAACACATTCCTGCCATACTTGTCCCTCCACATTTCCCTGTTGTTGAAAGCAATTGCCCATTAACTGGCAAACAACAAAACATCGCATTCCTCCTCCCATCAGTCTGTGAAAACAGTCTTGTGCCTTAAATTGCACAGGTACCACAAGAGAAGGGAACTTCTCTCTCAATGAGCAGAATAAACTGGGGTAGATTACACCTCGTGTCAGTCACAAAGAGATGTTTTCCAGTGTCAATTATTAGCCAGTGATAGGCAAAAGGAAAACAGGAGCTTTGTGGAACCTGAAGGGCCTCCTGCAAGTTTGTAACAGTTATCTGAATCATCATTTTTCTTCCCTTCAGCTGGAGGAAGAATGTGATCTATTAATATATTATCCTTGATGGTGGCAAGGCCAGCCCCTGGTAATGCACAAAGACAAGAAGAGGCACTCACTTGACAGCATTTATATACTATAGTGTGGGAAATGATGCTCTGGACCATAAATAGACTCTTAATTGCCATAAGTGCACAGCCTGAAGGGATGTGAAGGAAATTTCCTTGAACTCCCTCCACTCAAGATATTATAGTGTGTTCATTATTGAAACAACAAAATTCAGTCTGCATGCCCCGTGAAAATAGAAACTTACCACCTTTGACCACTGACCATCTTCCAGAAAAACCTGCAGACCCTGAGGAGTCTAAAATACATCAAACTTAGGAGCAATTCTGAGCATACCAGAAGACAGATTTATTTGTCAGCATAAGTTTTAGAATCTTTGAAATTTACACCGCTTTTTTTTCAACAGGAATTGTAAAATGAAAAACAACAGCATCGGGGGCTCAAGAAGAAAGAGTATCTTGGAAAAGAAGCTCTATTCTTATTAAAAGTCAGCAATCAAGTTATCCAGATTTTAAAATACAGTTGTAAAGATGTGTTCCTTTATAATTTGAGAGGCTAAAAAAAATAGAAGAGGGTTATTGTAGAAATGTTAACAGATAACAGCATCCACAAAAAGCGGAGTGCTGTAAATCAAGTGACATTTCATAAATCTAAGTAGACAATTTATGAAAGCCTTGCTGAAAATCAGTGTGTCATTCCCTTCATTCCAATGTCACCATTACCCTGCAAATATAGAACAGTTAGAGATAATTTTTCCAGCAAGAAAATAAATAAATAAATAAATCGTGGCCTCAGAACATTACTAAGAAAATATGACAGATTGGATAGAATTAGGTTAAGGGGAAAAATAAACTCTGGAGGACAAAGCCTATGCAAGCTTGTAATAAAAACACGCAAATCTCAAAAAGTGCACTAGGAATGAACCCTCACTTCAGAATCTCAGTGCTCTTGCAACCGAATGCCATACTTTTGCATTGGCCCAAAGAAGAGATTTCTCTCATTTTAAGCTATAATTTGTCTCCAGTAAAAAGAAAATAGCATAGCACTTGACTGAACCCACTTTGAGAATATGAATTTCAGAGCAACCCAGACTTGATGCCACATGAATGGTGTATTCCACCCCACCGGCCCCTGCACGCTCAGAGTCCCTTTTAGATCTAAATTTTCATATCGATTTACTTATGCTGAAAGAGCTGCATTTCTCAGATTGTTCAATTCTTCTGAACAAACATATAATGAGCCATTTTTTTTTCACTAAACTTGCTACAACTCCTGTGAGCATCTGAAAATTAATTTACAATATCACAGATTGGGCAACATAATCATGGTAGCTAAAGATAATAAATAATTATTGTTGCCATCTGGACGCTTTGAGAAGCATCCTTCTGAAGTTTGTGCTTCAGCGTCTACTGGAATAGAGCTGGTACAAAAGTAAAGAACAACAACAACAACAAGTTAAATTTACTTTAACAGAAGAATAGCTGCTAATTTGGAATCTACAAGGGGACGTACTGACATTAATTTAAATGCGATTTACACAGAAATATTCATGAAATTTTGTAGCTATTTTTTAGCTTGTCAAATATATTGATGTAGGAGAATAGTTTCCTGATTATCAGTATTCTACTTGCAACAGTATACATCACATCAACTGAGAGACATGGGTTTGTTTTGGTACCTTCTCCCTACCTTTGTGAATCTGGTTAACCTTAAAGCCACCAGCAGTGGCAATGTGTATTTAGTGTACTGCACTATTACATTCACTGTCGTTTGCAGGATAGATTGATAATATTGTATGAGTTGTTTAGACCACCCTTAGCACTGTGCTGCTCACAGGCATGGTAGGGAAGAGTTCATCTCTGTCCTCATACACAGGGTTAAGCAGCAGCCCACTGCTATTAGTCACACACTGCAGCACCACCGGTGAGCAATGACAAGCCCTAATGAATGACAGCTTTGGAAGCAGGGAGAGGTGGCCTTGCCTTTTGCTGTTCTGCGGCTACCCCTGCAGGCAAGGAAGACTCAACCCTTCAGCTGCTAAAATAGAGGTGCTTGGGGAGTCTATAGCGTTCAGAATTGTGAGTGGAGATTCATCCAGTGCTCCTCAGAGCCACAGCAGATATCTCTGTGTCACCAAGCAAGAAAAGGAGTGAACTTGCTCATGTGGTAAACTTGAGGTCAAGATGTGAGTCACAGCTATGGGAAGGGACTACACTACAGTCCATTTTGAAGGAAATACTGGGGGAGAATGAGTTTAGGGGTTTTTTAGCCCTGTCAACAGCTTTAAGAAAGGTCATGGGAGAGAAAAAAATGTGCACAGCATCCACAGGATACGCTCTTGTTCCACTAAAACAACAACCCAATTTCTGTCATTGCACATTGATTTATGATCATTGGTGCAGTGTCAGTTTGCCATAGGAGAGCTGATCAAAGACTATCACTTCATAAAATGTTTTCGTGAAACAGGCTAATTCCCTGTTATGGTTGTTTATTCTATGGGGGTTCACTAAAACAGTGAGTCATCATTATCCCTCCAATTTATTTCAATTACTTGATCAAATGCAGCATAAATAATCCAATTAGTATATTCTGATTCAAGCAATCCCTGCATAATGTTCTTTAAAAAAAAAAAGAAAAAAAAAAAAAAAAAAGAAGAAGAAGAGAGAGAATTCTGCCTGGAAGTAGCACAATTTGAGTGAAATGCTATTTGGCTCTGATTTTGCAAGGATGACATTTGGACTGTTATAAGCTTTCTGAAGTAGGGCATTGCAAAATTTAACTTCTGTTAAACCAAGGTAATGCCCTGATAGTCTTCTGACTGAGAACATGCCTCCTCCTGGGTCCCCTCACAGATTCCTCTGTCTTCTACACTGTATTAATTTTGCAATCAGTATTTGCAGTGGAAAGCTCTGTCACTGGAACAAGCAGAGAGCAAGCAATGTAATGGTTTGAGCATGTTGGGCATAATCAGTTTCTTTTGTAAAAAGAAACAGGTTCTGACTCCAGTTCTTACTCATTTCCACACTGTTTATAGCAAAACACTAGATGCAAACTATGTCTAGGCAGCAGCTTTCAAATTTGAATTGCAAAGCAAGGAAACACAGCTTGAGAAAATCCAGGGACGGGTTGTGAGGTCCACCATTGTCCCCTCCCTGGGATGAACAAAAGTCAGTGCACACCAGGGCCGTGGAAAGGGGAATAAACTCACCCTGCCTTGCACTGCTTCAGGCTCAGCCCCTGAGAGACAGAGACTTAGTTTTGGATGCAGGACAGGAACAGACCATCCTACATCAGCTAGGAGAAGCTGTCCCCCTGCAGAGCACCTCTGCTCACCTCACAGGATCCAGATACACAAGGTCCCCAGTCCACCATCCCATGACCTCTGTATCGTCTAGGAAGAAAGGGAGAAGAAATCTTTAGTAGGGCAAGCAGTGGATATACCGAGCCAGGCAAAGGCTGGCTGTTGTACCCCATGGAGAAATGATCAATGAGGGGTCTCCTGCTACTGCAGCTTACAAGTCAGGGGTGTGAAGCGCTGCCTGAGAGGTGCTACATGGTATGCCATAGGGCATTTATTATGCACATGTTGTATGAAGGAGGTTGTCTTTAAAGAATAAGTACAGTCTTGGCTATGGCAGAAGAGGAAGGGGAGGGGCTATTACAGAAGCGAAATTGGGACTCAGCCTAAAGCACCTGAAAGCCCTGTTCAGCTGGAAGTGGAAGGTGTCCCCCCAGTCACCCTTCAGTGCACACTGAGAAGATTTTATTTCTTGGCTTTTTTTTTTTTTATGTGGATATCAGCTCTTTGGCCTCCCCGAGGGTTCATCAGGGCACCCATCTACTACCCTAGATTCCCCTACACATGCTCACAAGTCTGGTGAGGTTGTCCCAGGGGTCCAAAATGACAGGCTTGTTCAGCAGCCCCTCACACTGGGTATGGCATTTCTTCACACTCCAGGCACAGGTTTCTGCAGCTGCAAGACACAGCAGGGTACTGATTGCACAGCAATGGTGAAATGAGCTCCTTACCCTTGCTAGAAAAAATACCTTGCCTCTGGTGGGTAGTGACAAAAGCCAGTAACACCTGACAAGGTTAGTGTCCAATGCTCACTTTTTAGGTAGCTTTGTAATTTACAGCTTTTCAGACAAGTTTGTCTACTTCATACTGCTCTGTGTGAGTCAGAATCTCATTCTATTTGAGTCAATGAGGTATATCTACTTATATCAGAGATTACTCATATCAGTATGAGATTAGTCACATTAGAGGACAGTGTTTCTGTCAGGCAGTAGGTCTGTCTCTAATAAGTGTCTGTTAGATCATTTATGACAAAATTCATGAACTGCATTTACCGGAGGAAGAGAGAGATATAAGCCTACAGAGCTCTTGGACAGGGTTCCCTCTTTATGTCCTTGATGCTGAGGGTAGGTCTACCACGTGGACCTGCCTGAAATAACTGTGCAGCAGAGCAAATATACTCACCGCCATGGAGATCTCTGCTTCGCCTAATTAGCACTGCTGAGAAGCAGGGCTGATTAACCTGGGCAGAGTGCCACAAAAAAAAAAAAACAAAAAAAAAAAACAGCTATCCTACTTCCAGCACTTCAGTGAACTCATTAGTGCTGTCTTGGGCATTGCTGCACTGAAGCCAGCTTGTGAATGAAGACCTGAAGAAGGGAAGTCATCTGAAAAATGCTGCATCTATCTGTGGCCCTGATTAGAAGTCGTTCAAAAACTGGGGAGGTGTGGGAGTACATCCATCGTGAATCTGAGTCATAGGCTGCAGGTAAGTTTTGCAAAATTGAGGGCTTGTTCCCCTTGTCTCCCCTGGCATGACCTGCCAGCAGAATACTCCTGAAAATTATTTGCCACAACATGTAGATCTTGGTACATGCTCCTTGTCCTTTCACATGAAGGTAAGAAGATCTTTCAAGGTTTCCTATACTACCAGATGAAAAAGCCTCCCTCTAATAGACCACTTTGCCTTCCTAATGATGAATTTTATCTAGTAGTGATAGCTGACCTAAAAACAGAAACAAAGAAATATCTCATTATAGCCACTGAAGTCATTATGGTCCCATTTCATGGAGTGAATATGTAGGTGATAATAACCTTACCAAAATGAAATGAAATGGTGCTGTCACTAATTCCATTTAATGCTCTAACAACATCCAAATTAGATGCGCTTATTAGTTCATAACATTGCTGATTATAATTTTTAATCTCAGATAAACTCTCCACAATGAGGAACTAATATAATGAGCTGGTAAGAAAACAACACACTTTGTAAATAAATATTCTTAATGACAATCACGTGTGTGCCATGGTAGCAAACTGCCCAATCGTCTTTCCCTTCTGTGAATTCCTCCTAGTTATATGTGGTATGGTTTCATATTTCCCTATAACTACCACTCTGTACCACTATTACTCTACTGTAAATTAATTTTAGGTGAAATGAGCTTCTTTTGACATATTGCACCATCTCTTAAAGATTGTTCAGATGTTCTGAAATTCGAGCATGCCATTATTCCACAGTAGCTCATCTGGACATCATTCAGAGATGAATAAGAGGGTGGAAAAAAAATCAGTCACACATGAAGATTAATTTTTGCAGTAAAACAATGCTATCAACAAAATTAACAGCTTTCTGTTACACTTTAATTTATATGAGTTCAGTTTAAATTTGAAGGGGGAAAAAAAGAAATCCATGATTCCACAGAAAAGATGTGGTTTTCCCCATGTTTTTGTCAAAGATAAAGCAGTGTATTTAGGAAGAGGAAGTCACCCTTCTGTAGGAATAGTCCATTGTGTATAAAGGCTATAAATTAGAAGGAAGGTTAATGGTATTGACAACTGTCAATAGAAATACATCAAAATAACTTTACTAATAGGCCTTCAGTACTCCCATCACCAACACAGAGACAACAAAACACAAGCTTTGACAGTAATGCTAAAACAGCTAGAATTTTTCAGGGTCACAAAAGGATAGAAAACATGAAAATCACAGAATAATTAAGACATCATTTCCAGGGAAGAACATCTCAAACTATTTAATTTCACTATTCAAAACAGTATCTCTAGGTGATCAAAGTGTAAAAACTATATTATTCTTTTGATGTTCAGTGAGCACAACTACCCACAATATATCAACATCAACTATTTTTTCCATTTTCGACAAAGGCAGTCAGTTCCCCAGATAAAATGTCAGAAAGCCAACAGGAGATCAGATTTAAAAAAAAAAAAACACAAACCCTGCTGTTGACTGTACCGAGCTTCAGAAAGACTGTAAAATTAAATTCTTCCCTAAAATTTTGTTGGAAAGGGTTCATTCATAGCTCAGAGAAACAAAGTGAGAGGCTTGTGTTGTAATGTCCCATGGCTAGATCCCACCAGTATCTATAAATGACTTATTCAGATGACTGACAGCATTGCACCTATAATGATCTGTGTGAGTTAGGATTTATAGGAAGATGTCATATCTCTTAGTAGATCTAAGAGACTGAAAACAACAGTCAAGGCCTTCAGTCACCCACGCTTGTTTCAGGTCAGTTGTTTCATGCTTCTGGACCTGTATTTAGCTTTATAACCTTACATGTTGGACTGAGAAAGGGCTTCTGTCATTTTTTCAGACTTTTTGTTCATCTGTCCACAGACCTTGATTTCTTTAAAATCTAAGAAACTTTGTCCTTTCCCTTAACCATGTTTCTGAGCATAATGACCATTTGGTCCATTACGTCCAAACTGGATTACTGTATTGGAATCTGATGACACCACATATCCCAGCTCTGTAGGAAACACCTCTAATGTTTCTTGGCAGATAATGTCATGATAATGACATCAGTGACTAAACTCTCATCATTTCAGTGATCCTTATATCAATATCAGATAAATAAGGGAAATACAGACCTGTGAATCACCAAATTTATGTCCAGCTCCAGGAAATGCAGATCACAGAGCTAAAAAAGAAAAAAAGAAAAAAAAAAAGAAAAGAAAAAAAAAAAAGAAGTTGAAGTTGCAAACCAGCTAGGAACAGAGTATTTTTTTTGTTGTGGAGAATAAAACACAGGACCTTCTGAATACAAAGACCTTCTGACATACAAAGGTTCCAAAAGACAGTAGACAAGATAATGGAAGAAAAATTCACCGAAGACTATTAAAGATACTTTAAATTTAGGTTTCTGAACCATAGGTAACTGTACAGCTTCGGGCTTCTTATCCTCTTCCATCACTGTTATTGACCATTGTCAGATACATGGGATGAGCAGCCAGTTTCACCTCTGATCTGACACAGCTCTGCCACCTACATGTCTTAAACTAAAAGAGAAAATGGCACAAATCTAGAATCTGACTACTTGATGGAGAGCTTCAAAGCCTCATTCTTCCTTGCAGCTTTTCCAGGCAAGAATGACGTGAACAGCTCTCTAGCCCTGTGTAGCTGTGTAACCATGTTGCTTCCTTTCACTCCAGAGGCTTTTGAGCAACCTGCATGAACAGCAAAGCAAATCAACTAAAAAGTAGTTTTTAATGATGGTCATTATTTAAAATAAAAAACAAAACAAAATAAAACAAAAATCCTGTCAGTAATACTACCTAAAAAGGGAGACAAAGAGATGAAATGTCTGTGAAATAGCCAAGCATTTCCAGTTCAGCTCAAATTCTGTGTTGATGCGCAGCAGGATAATATCCTTGAGTAGATTTTGAATTGCTTCTGACAAAGGTACATTTCTGCCAGTTGGTACTGTTACTCTCGTCTGTTATTACCTCATCTCCCTGTTCTCTCAACACAACAAATGACGCCAGTCACTTGTCTGCCTCTTTCACAACAGGTTCTGTATCCTCTTTTAGACCATGCAAAGAGGTTCCTAAACAAATTTCTGAACTTTTTTTTTTTTTAATAATTTTCTGCACTTTGGGGACAGTATTTTAGGAAACAAGGCACTTTTTTACTCTGTGTGTACCAGTTTATCAGAACACAGATATTCTTCTGTCAAGCTCTTTAGTAAGGCTTAGAGCATGGTAGGGAATAAAAGAAGGAAAGAATAGAGATATATAATATGCCTTAACAGTATGGTTTTGTTCTTTGTATTTCAACCTTTTGTCTGTTTTTTGGTTTTGGGGTTTCTGTTTTGTTTGGGTTTTTTCTGTCTCTACAGGTCATAAGTAATCCAGTGAAAATAGAACTGTCCCTATCTATCTGACTAGGACCCAGCATAGTGAGTCATCACCTCTGATGGTGGTTTCTGTGGCTCTGTAGCACATTTTCCCACTAAAGACCTGATTATGTAAAAAGATACAAAGTAGGAGTATTTTGACTTTAAAAATTATATAGATGTTAACAAAATTGTACTATCCACCTAATACACTGAAAAAACCCCCAAAAACCCAGCCTCTGTACTTCAGTCCATTTTTCCTGGGGATATGAAGATAGGTGTTTCATCTGTATTTGTGTCTGTGTGTCTTTCTTAACATCTTTGGAATCTGCAGATTGATTTTAATGCAACTTGACATCAGTCTGAAAGTTAGTTTTTTAGAAATTTCTTGAAAATAAATGGATGGCCAGAAGCAGAGAAAGGATCCTATTCATGCCCCAGCCAAAGGGAAGCCCAGGAGTTTATAGGCATGTGGGTATAAGCCTTGAATAGAACCCAGAGGAAAAAGGTTCAGGTTGTTCTCTCACTTCTCACATCTCCCTTTCCTTGATGAGTCAAAACGTACAAATCTGAAGGACAGCAGGCCTCAGTATTTCCAGTGTTTATAAAAATACTCTTTTGCCTTCTACTTCCATCAGCATTTCAGAGCCCAGCACTTAGCACTCAGCAACAGAAGAAAGGGATGGAATACATTTTGTTTCAGGCTTCCCTACATATATAACATTAAAGCCTAAGGATGATCCATAAATGAAAGTTAACATAGAGAGTCCAGTGCAGTTACTTACTTCATTGACTTCTCTGTTATTTATGGTAGAGGACCTCAGTTGCTCCCAACCTTCTAGCTGTCTTGTAATATGAGAGATAAATTGATGGTGATAACAATTATGCATGAAGTTTCAACATGATGTTTATAGAATAAGTTGCTGGTATTGACAAATCACCTTTGTTCTTATAAGGAGGTAAATACAATAGGAGTTGCAGACACTGCTCCAATTGAAGACTCCCAGTTTGATTTACTTTGGTATTAAAGCTCTAGTTTTACATGTATGAAAACTAAAAATTAAAATCCTGCAAGCCATCAATCATATGAATACTACTTATTTTTCTTTTTTCATTATCTGAATGACTTGCAGGCAATTAGTAAACCATGCCAGAACAAGGATTTCTATATGGCCAGTCTGTGAAATCTTAATTTATGCAGAGTAGCATTTATTTAGATAACTAGTCATGCTGACTTCAGGAAGACTAGTCACAGTAGTAAAAGCTACTCTGCTTATGGAGTTCTAAATTCCTATCCCAGGAGTATCATGTTTCTGGAAGAAGCCGTTAGTCTTCATTTTTTTCCTTCCTTTAGGCAGAAAACTGAACTGAGAGTGTAAGCTATCTTAATTAAATCTGATCTGAAGCTTTGCTTTTCTAGTTAGCTCATGCATTCTGATGTGTAAGTTATACCCTAATCACTCCTCGACACAGTCTTCTGGGTGATGATATCTAAATATAACAATTAGTGCAGAAAGGAAAAGAAATAGTTCAGACTAGACAATATAAGAGAAAGATAAACTCCAGGTGGCATGGTTATTTTTTTAAAGACAAAAAAAACCAAATTACTCACTGGAGGTAGCACTCATAAATTAGAATTCTATTTATAATATGTCAGTGACATTTTCATATCTATTTATTTTAATGCTTATCAACATTTAAAAATTAGTTGAGGTTATGTTGCTGCTACAAAGGTTAAATGAAGAGGTTATGAATTGCACAGATGTTTATGGTTTGGGATGATAGCTCTGGGACATCCCATTCTGGAGGCATTGTGTTCCAGTTCATTTTAGCAGTAATTAGAAGTACCCCCGTAACGAGGTGCTCGCTGCTGAAAACAACTTCATTAGTTTGGGTGATTTTATTGGTTTCCTTTAGGGTGAGGAACGAGTGTTAATAGATGTAATTTAATAGGAAAATTACTGAAGCAAGGAGGATTTCACTGAATCTTAAATGAGGCATTAGACAGACTTTCCTTTTCCAAATAATGAAATATAAGGGAAGAGCAGCATCCTTAAGAATTATCATATGAATGTATTTACTCTAGAACAGATGAGCTATTTTGTTTAAATATTTCAAACATCACTTGAAGTTGTTAGGAGTCTATAGAGAAAACATCTCTTAGCTTAACAAATTCTGAAAACATCTGACTGCATGCTTGAGCTTTTGCACAGATTGCAACTCTGAACTGAAAGCCTGACAGTCAGAAAGGTTATGTTCTCTTTCAGAGAGCAAGAAGGATTTTCTTCCCCTGGCAATGTGATATTGCTCATCACAGAGCATCCTCTTTAAGGTACCACCAGTTATCACCTGGCAGACCTGCCACAGTTATGCTGCAGCTCATGCCTTTAGGAGGATGATGGATTATCAGCAAACTTGCTAGGCTGCCTGAGCTGAGCCGTATAGTCACATCCCTGCTAAAGATTCGCTTTCTCTGGAACAAGTGGTATTACCTTCTCCTGGTCTATGGAACATCTTCCCTGGGTGGACATGTATTATAAATCACATCTAACCTAAAGTCTGCCCTCCAGCTCCTACTGAAAATCAGTATGTTCTTAAACAGCTTGTCTGGAGGTCTTCCCTGGCTCTCCTTTCTGCCTTTCCTCCCTCCTCTCAAGTCTCCTTTCTTCTACAACTCCTCAACAATCTCTGAAGGCCTCTCTGACAGGATGATGGTCTTATTAGTACAAGGTAGAAAGCATGAGGGTGCTCTGTGAAGATGCTGTCCTGCCTCTGTGACCTGCTGAGTATCAAGCTCAGGCTTCTAGCCAGAGAAAAACATCTTCCTTGATAAAGTCACAAAAGCAAACTGTCCCTCTGAAACGATTATCCACTAGATTACAGACAAAGTCAGGGCAAGTGCCCAGTAGGCAGTTGGCTGCCACAGGGTAAGGGAAGCAAAAATCTCCTGACTTAAAAAAGAGAAAGCAACTGCTCAGGTTTCACAACAGCTCTGCCTCTCTTTCTGCCTTCCTGCACTAGGTCCCTGGCACATCATCTTCCTTGCCTAAAGGGAAGCTATATTTCCTTTAATAGAACTGGCAGCCCCATATCTATGAAATGAAGCCACCTCTGTCAGTCTTTCTGACTAACACTTGGTTCTAGAAGGAGGATTGGAAAAATCACTGGAAGAAAGGTGGTGTTAAAATCTCCATCAGAGTTTAAAAAATTGGAGAGGTTTTAAAGACCATATACTTCCACACCTGAACACAAACTGTATCAAGAGGGATGCAAAGCAAAGTGAAGAGCAGTTCTATTTCTGAAAATAGAGATGTTTGTGAAGCACTTGATGATTTCAAGAGCTTTCCAGTAACAACAGATGTAGCTAACTGAAATTGCTTTAAAGAATTACACTCCATATAAAATGACATATACAAAAAAATCCTTTTTAAAACAGAAGGTATAAAATAAAGATGTAAACAGAGAAGGAACTCAGCTGGAAAATAGTCCCTGAGAAGAGAAGGTGAACACAAATTCAGATAAAACATTTATAGACACCTGTAAGAATTACCATATGAAGCAGTAAGAATTTGAAAAGTGTCAACACATACAGGAACATGTGAAGGGACAAAAGCATCCTGAGACTACAGACATTAGAAGTAATTCAAAATACAACTCAAAAAGACACTTGAATTAGAAAGTCACAGAGCTCAACTTAGACCTTGCCCTGCTATAAAACAGCCAAAGACCAGGTCTGGAAAAGGGGGATGTATTACAGTAGTGTCATGGTTTAGGCTCAGCTGGTAACTAAACATCACACAACCACTCACTAACTCCTCCCTCAGAGTGGGATGAGGAGGAGAAAATGAAAGGCTTATGAGTCAAGATAAAGACAGGAAGGGATCACTTACCAATTATGGTCATGGGCAAAACAGACTTCACTGGAGGAAAAAGATATCAATTTAATTTGAATAATAACAATACTAATTTACTAACCAAAATCAGAATAGGATAATGAGAAATACAACCAAATCTTAAAATCACCTTCCCCCATCCCTCCCTTCTTCCTGGGCTCAGCTTTGCTCCTGATTCTCTCCTCCTCCTCAGTGGCAATGTGGGAGAGGAAATGGAACAGGTGTTGCAGTCAGTTCATCATATGTTGTCCCTGCCAGTCCTTCCTCCTCGGGGAGGGGATTCCTCACACTCTTGACCTTCTCCAGCATGGACTCCTTCCCACAGAAAACAATCTTCCATGATCTTCTCCAATGCGAGTCCTTCTCGGTTCATTGCAACCTGCTCCAGCATAGGCTGCTCCTGAAATCACTGCCTTCTCGGGTCCATCCACCTGCTTTGGTGTTGGGTCCTCCACAGGCTACAGGTGGAAATCTGCTCCGCCATTAACCTCCATGGGCTGCAGGGGCACATCCTGCCTCACCATGGTCTTCACCACAAGCTGCAGGGGAATCTCTGCTCCGGCACGTGGAGCACCTCCCCTCCTCCTTCTCCACTGATCTTGGTGTCTGCAGAGTTGTTTGTCTCACATATTCTCACTCCTCTCTTCAGCTGCAGTTGTGTAGGTTTCTTTTTCCCCTTCTAAAATATGTTATCCCAGAGGCACTCCCATCATCACTGATGGGCTTGACTGCTGCCAGTGGCAGGTCCATCTTGGAGCCAGCTGACATTGTCTCCACTGAATGAAGGGGAAGCTTCTAGCAGCTTTTCACAGTAGTCAACCCTGTAGATCCTCCCCCAGTACTAAAACCCCACCATACAAATCCAACACAAGTGGTTGCAATAGTTAACAAGTGCCAGAAGATGCCCACAGCATGAACAAAGAGGATGGCAACCAGTAAAACTTTACTAATTATGCTTTTTTTTTTTTTTTTTTTTTTCTGATAGAGTCAAATTCATTAAAAGCATGAAAGAAAAGACAAAGCCAAGAACTATCACATCTTTGTCGTGGACTAGCTAAACAGGACAGAAAAAGAAGCTATCTTGATGGAGATGATTCAAAAAGTCACTTGAGAAGATAGCTAAACTATATTGGAAAATTTTCCACACACAGCTTTTGCTAATATTTCTTTGTAACAGATAAAAAGCAAGTAGCATAAAACTAGAAAATGAATTATAAAATATTAATACTGCTAACGTTTAACATTCTCCAAAGAATGTTTGACTGTACTCATCAACCACTCTATTTATTGCAAAGAAAAGCTATCTAGTAAATACTTTTATCATCTGGGAGTGATCCAGCCATCTGTAACCGTCTTTGAAATGAAAGTCTCTTATTGTGATGATTGTACTCCAATGGTGCTGCACATGTTGACAATATTATTAAATACTGGTATAGTTAATATCTACTGGCTCCTAATTTATTCAACAGAGTTTCAGAGCCCTTTTTCTGTGAAAGCATAAAGAAGAAAATCAACTCAATTTTCAACACTAAGAAATTACTTAATGAAAGAAACCCAAGAAGAGGTGTCAAAATAAGCTTAATTAAAGATTCTATAAAGAAGGTTTTTACCACCTATGAATAACACAACCAGGAAGGATGAAGCATATGAATGCTATCTTTGATCTTATCTGAAGTACAGAAAGTAAAACCAAATGTGTGCGTTAATCTCCTCAGAAAATCCTTCTAGCATAGGCAGGTACAAGATAAATTCAATAATTTATGTCCAGAATCAGAAAGAGAGGGAAAAATTAGGCCTCTAATATTGAAATGCACACTATCTTGATAAGCAGAGAACAAGAATACACTGGATGGACTCCTATCCACCCAGCACGAGTGACCTTCAGAATTACTAAATGGTCAAAAGAGATGAGAAAAGGGGACAACAAACAGCTGAAGGTTAAGGTCTAAGAATAAAACACACAGCAAGATTGCCAGGTGTGCAAAATAAGAGCTTTCACTGTCATGCTGCTCCTTGCGAGAAGGAAAAAAAAATCTCACCATCTTTTCTTTTCTCCTTCACCCTTGACTGAGGGATCTGGGCTGGGCTTCAGAGCTCTTGGAGTTACACAGAACCAACTCAAACTGTGCCTAGAAGAAGGGAGGTGTCATGTGGTACCCTCAGCACTGAGCAATCACAAAACGCTGTGAGCCCACCTTACACCATGCACACTTTGCATCCAGGGGCCAGGCTGTTTTGGGGATTTATGGAAGGTAAGAGTTCAAACATGTCCTCAATACAGCCCAGAAAAAAAACTTTCTCACTGCATGAAATTCTTCATTTCCTAAAGCCAACCACTTCAGTGTCCTCCTGCATGTTTCCACACCAAAAACTACAGAAAGATTCTTCTCTCTGAATCGATGTAGCTGGGGATTTCCCATCTTCAACAGTGTATAATTTTCCAACTAAATCTGCCTTCTACAAATTCTTTGGAACTACTATGTAAAGTGGAATAGATTTGAGATAGATGACTTTTAGATTATAAAACTTAGCACAGAGAGGGTAGCAAAATTTTCTCACTTGTTGTTAGAGACGAAAGAAAATAAGTTGTAAAGGTAGAAGTTGCAGACTTCTCCCATCTGATATAGTTTTTATGCTAGGCAATAGAGGTGATTATCAGATGTACACAGTTTGAAAGTGCCATCTGAGGTAGCCACTATGGTCAATGGAAGGCAATAGACATTTTCAGCGTATAACTCATGTGATCCATTTTAGAAAGCTGAAATTAATTGAGGCTTAAAATCAAATATTTCTCTCTGCTGACCATAAGGGAAGAGGAGACAATTTCATATGTAGGCATTTACATTTGACCAGGTGGCTCCTCCTCCAGGTTTCTGAAACACAAAGTGGTTTTATTCAAGGACACTTTCCACAGGCACATTGCTGTTTGTGCTAGCTGACAGGCCATGGGCAAATAAACTGATCTCGTGTCTCTTCCAAAGTCCACAACCTCCCATGACTTGTGATCCTCCCTCTGTATTTCATGGAGAAACAGTCAACAGGGTTTTCAGGTACTCTTCAGACATCCTCCTTGTGGTTTTTTTCAATCAAATACGGGTTACTAGGTATAGAACTGCATACTTTATTAATAGTTTATTTTTCTGTAACAAATATCTTCAAAAGACTTAGAAACCAAAAGCTGTATTCTCCAAGAGAGGTCCTCACAATTTCTACTAGGTACCGACTCTGCTCTTACTCATTAGCCTTGGACTAATAGAGCGTTTATACTAGACATTTTACACAGTAAGTTTACTTTACTTCTTACACAGAATCACCTAGGTGGTTAAAAAATTGTTGCCTACAAAGAATGTGCAAGTCTCTATCCTTAGAGGCTGTGAAGACCTAACTGGATAAAGACCTGAGCAACATGGTTTCATCTGGGGAGGTCCCAGATAACTGGAGGCTGGCCAGTGTGACGCCCACCCACAAAAAGGGCTGGAAGGATGATCCAGAGAACTATAGGCCTATTGGCCTGACCTCAGTGCCTGGCAAGGTTATGGAACAGATCATCCTGAGTGCCATCGAGCGGCACAGACAAGACAACCAGGGGCTTGGGCCCAGTCAGCATGGGTTTAGGAAGGGAAGGTCCTGCCTAACAAATCTGATCTCAT
>JAAGNO010007005.1:0-15059 GCA_033439905.1 Ceryle rudis
AGACATCGCTGAATCCACGAGATGGTGATAATCTTTTATCTCTCTCTCTCTGTTCCTCACTCTCTCAATCCCACATCTTTTCCTCTTTTTTAATAAGTCTTTCTTCCTTTTCCTCAAAATTTAGTCGTGCCATAAAATAATCACCTACAAAAATAACAACTTTATCTGTACTGTTTGTTGATTGTTTCATCAGGGTGAACCAATGAATTGTTTTGTTACTGTTCCCCGGAGTCATTGTCGTGACTTTGCCACCCCGTTGGCCTGGCCGTGCAGGGACCCCTTTTGGGGGATCACAAAGATTCACCTCCCTCACTGCCCACTGAGTGGGATGACACAGTGCCTTATCCAGAAGTGACTTTAGCAATGATATGTGTACTTTTTAGATGACATATAATTGATAAACCAGACCACTAGCTCTCAGTTAATAGTCTTGCAGAACAGAATTAAATCCCAGTAACTGAAAACGGCTTGTACATTACAGCCCATCCAGAGATGTTATGGTTATGGGGTATCCAGGATCAATACCAATTCACAGAGGATGCTACCCAAGACCTGCTGTTAGGAGTTTCATTTCTGGTTTTAATGAAACTTACATTCTACATTTGGTCAACAAGATTTCTTGCAGCAATAAAATGCACTTTTTTACAATGTGCCTCTGCTGTGGGAGCAATAATGCACCAAGTTTCCATTGCTTGCTCCTTCACAGCAGAAGTCCCAGGCTATTACAGTAACTGTTTCTACTTCTCTCACATCTTATTGCTTATGCTTAGGTATAAATGCAGGTATAAAATTTGTTATTGATTCAATTTTATTAGGAAAGTCTAAAGTCCTACAACAGGCTAGCAGAGAACTTTATATTTTTTGTCAAATGATGTGTCCATTATCTTATCCTTTCTGTTGGTCTTTAATAGTGTAAATGCTCATGAAATGTAATTTTAACATGCAAGTAACAGAAATGCATTCAGATCATACATACAGAAACAACAAACACATTCCCTGATGTGTTTGTCAGGCTTCTCACTCAATGGACACCAGTGTAAAATGGATATGAAAAGCCCCAAATCAGCAGAAAATCAGGCAGAGAGCTTGCAGTGCTACCAGGGCATCAAAAAATTATCAGTCCTAGATCAAGACATCACAAGGTAAAGCAACAAGCTCATACACATTCCCCAGGCAATTCTACTATCTCCACATCTGAAGTGCTGTGACTGAACCCATCATTACCAGAAGATTGTGGCAAAATTAGAGAGTATTCAGAGTAAAGCAGCGAAGTTACTCTAGCAGCTGGAAGGTTAAATTGCAACACGTATAGTTTGAGTTAAAAAAATGTGTTGGCAGTAATGTGTAAATTTAATTGACTTATAAAAACACAATGATGTTGACTATTTATTTAGTGAGATGCACAAAGCAGTTATTAGGAGTAATGGGATATAAAGAGGAAAGATGAAGTGTTGGACAGTTATCAGGACATGTGTGTCTTTGCTCTGGATGAGATGGAGTTATTTTTCCCCATATCAGTCCTCATAGTGCATCCAGACAGGGTCAACCCTTTACAATGTGTCACAGCACAATTCATTAGGCTGTGAAAAACACTAAGGCTGAACATGGTGGAATATTAACATTTTGCAAATTAAAGATATACTATGCAAAGCACAAAAAGTAGTCTCAGGAAAAATCTGGCTTTTCTGAAACCACTTTTGTTTTGTTTTGCTTTGATGCAGCTGTATAAACTATCACTCAGGACAGCAATGAAATTACATTGGTACAAATGGAAGTGATACCACCATCTAGTTCTTCAGACAGAAAAGACCTAAAGCAATTATGTCTGGGGACAGTTCTTGTACTCTTACAGCTAGATTTAATCAGAAGTGGGTATATATTTGGACTTACAATATTGAGCCTATGGCCCAATTTGTCAGCCACTCCAATTCCCACATGAATTGTCTGTGTTGGACTTCCATTGGAACATCAGTCATAACTCTGCCACAGGGCATTAGCCACCATCTGGGAGTCAATACAGAGAAAGAGTACTGGCCACTTTTCTTATTCAGTAATCTCTATGGCGTTGGATGGCTTTCTCTGCTGCCTTGCCCATGACAGTTAACCATGGTGCTCCTTGGAAGTGTAACAGCACTACAGTCATGCCTCTGAGAGTCAGGACAGGTTCAGGCACCCACAGTGTGCCACCCAGTCATAATCTAGGTGAACTGAGCCAGTTTAAACAGTCATGGATATATAAAAGCTAAGTATCAGAAAAGAAAACCCAGTGTGATACTCAGCTTCTCTGCCAGCGTGAGCTTTTAGCAAGCAATAAATCGAAAAGAGTAGGTGACAATATTTTTTCTCCACCAAATAATGCATTCAGCAGAAATGCTACTTTGAATACTTCAGTAGAGAGTTTCTATTTAAGTGATAGAAAATGAAAAATGTTAAAATGAATTTTCATGTAAGTTTTTTTTACATTTATGAAATAGTAAATTTTTTTTTGAAAGATAATTTTTCAATGTTAGATTGACAACAATTACAGAAGAAAAAACATTTATGAGAAAGGTTAAATAACCCATAAATGAAGCATTTCATTCTTTATTCTCAAGTCAAACAAAACATTATGATTTATCCCACAATGAATCCTCTATTATTTATGCAGCTTTAATTCTGAACCATTGCCTCCAACTAGGATGTGAATAGTTTTGCAAACAAAACTGCTGGCATGCAGACAAGAGCTGATTTTCTGTGTAGTAGATCAATCCCTTAAGTAAGTTTACCCTTTATAACCTTGGAAAGGGATCAGTGCCAACCATAGGCTAAGCATTTATTTTCCATAAGTAATAATCTTGTGATTATGGTGATCATACAAATCATGCTTTGCTTTTTATCAAGGGGAAAGACAGCACTGATTTTTTTTTTTTTTTTTTTTTGAACAACGATGCTAACTGCTTTGTAAACAGTAATGTTCAGATGGCATGAACACACCTGGGGATATATCCATCACTGGACTTGTACTATTCTAACATTACCGGGCCTATTTTAAGTTATGAGCATATAAAGAATCTGGAATATGGTTTCAGTGGGAAAGTAAGCACAGCAGATTGATGAGAGGCTTGCAATTTTCTAGTCACTCCTTTAGCATTCTGTTGAGTCTAAATTGGCATCCTTAGGTTCCTGACTGGAAGTGCTATTCAGAAATGAGTTTTAGGGAACAATTACAACAAATCTATGGTACTTAATGTTTTGTCTCAAACAGGGGTTTTTTGCTCAAATTCAGTATTGCTGGCTTTAGGAAGACTAACATAAAATGTAAGGTACTATCTTACAAACATTCAAAATTAGATACAGAATATATAAAGGTTCCCACAAATACTATTACTGATCTATAGGTAGGTCTCTATTTATAGTATGTAATACAATGATTGAAGAATATAAGTTCAGTGTAATATTAGAGATGTTTTCATAGTAAAAGTGTGTTTTAATTGAATTTTCTTGTTGAATTGTTTCAGTATTTGTGTAAAGCACAAAGCAAAGCAGTTCTTCAGCATCTGCTAATGAAAATCTGACTTGGAGTAAATAATAAAAAGCAATATGCCTACTCACTGCAAATTAAACACAGAGCAGTAGCTTTAGGATGATGTATATAGGAATAAAATTCATCAGATAGCACTTGGCATGTAAGGGCTTAAATTAAATCAGCATTTTGAATGGACAAAATGCTACACAGTGGCCAGTTCAGCACTATTGCAGGAATTTCCTCTTATTTCTCCAATGAAGCATTAAAAAAACATTCTATATCAGAGCAGCCAGAAGGCTAAATGACCTGTGGTTTTGACCTACTGTGTTCTCAGTACTTGACAATAATGCCAGGAGTTAAAACAATAATATAATATAATTAGGAGAGGAGCATACCTTGTTCCTCAGCCTGCATGTATTGCCTTTCTGTCAATATTTCAGAGAAATACCAGCATGTGCTTATTTTATCAGCATGCATGCACGCACGTGTGTGTTAGCAAATAATCTAGTAACAGATGCACGATAGTTATGACTGAGCTGATTAAAACTTCCAGGAAGAAATGACAACTTTTTCTGTAATGGTTATATCCATCACAATTCAAAACTCAGCACTGAATTCTGTAGGAGTCCTGCAATTTAATAGGAAAAGAATTGCATCCTTAAGTAGAAAACATACCTTGCTAATTGCTGCCTAATGTTCTGCGGTTTAGAGATTGCACAGGTTGCCATGGTATGAAGGCAACCTGTGGCACTGACAGTGACAGGAGCTGTAGAGTTAGGTACTCTTACTACACTTCAGAAGAGGCTGTATCCTTTGATAATAGTAGTCCTATGCCTTCTAGAGTGTTCCTGCTGCAGAATTCAAAAGTGTGGCTTGACAGCTTCAGATAGAGATCTCTATTCTCAATTTCCATCTATGAAACTTCCCCACGAAAGCGAAATTTTCTCAGCATTCCTTTCCACCCATACAGGTTCACAAAGAGGATCAGCAAGAGACCAGGCCTTGCCTTCCTCAGGCCATGCCACAACATGTCTTGTTTCAAAGGACTGGAGCAAAAGAGAATAAAACCTTAGCTCTGAATTCAGGCAAGGACCACCCTGTTCCTGAACCTCTCCAGTTCTTCTGAACCATTCTCCAGTGGTACAACAAATGGGGGAGAAATGATTCTCAGGGTTTTATTTAAAGATGAACACAGTAGAAGTAGCTTCATACCTACAGAGGGTCTTTATCTACTGTGGACCTCAAAGCACAGGAGAAGCCTCACTGTATAGTGAAGGAATATTTCTACCAATTAACCTTGCAATGAAATCTTTTCAATTTGACAGCCTTTTCCCATAATATAACCAGTAGACAAAACTGACAGTCTTCTTTAAAGTCCACCAACTTTTACAGCACAACGATTGTCTGCATCTACACAGTTATTGATGTATTTTGCTAGGAATTTTCACTGAAACCAAAAGAAAAACTTCCTTCTGCTGGTAGTCTTAAAATACATGACATGAAGTGGACAACTGAACTGCAAGAATAGAAGGAAAAGTAACCTCAATATTTCTGTGATGCTGAACTCATGGTGGAATTCAGACCTAGGCTGATGCTTTGTCCTTTGCCCAGATTTTTGGCTTCTTCCACTGAATTTTTTTGTGAGTGCTGGAGGGAGTTAGGAGTGATGTGCATGGATAGAATGGTCTTGTGCTTACAAATATTGCTTTTCAAAAAAACAGAGCTTATGAGCTGTATTTCTGAAATATATTACATACCTTGAAGTTTTATGGATCCCCAATGTGCTTTATTTTAGATTAGTAGGACTCTTTCAGGAAGGGAGAATTGTGAAGAGAGTGAACTTTCTTTTGAGACAATATAACTTTTTTTTTTTTCTTGCTAAAAGTGACCAACTAGCAGAGGAAACATTTTACAAGAAGCTTAGAGATTGTTATAATCAAGATCTATGAAATTATTTTTGTTTCAAAAGGCTTGCATGAGATAGGACAGGAAAGATGGGAGAAATAATAACCATTTTCCACTGAAATATCCACTTTCTTCCCTGAAGAGATTCCAGAGTACTTTACAGGCCATCAGACTTAGTATGCCACAGGGACCACTTGTCTGAAATGTTGTCTCATCTGGGATGGAGCCCAGCAGGCATTTTTCGGCACATAGTAGCAACATGTAATGTATTATCACAGAAACGGAGAAAATCCTTCCCTGCCTAAAATTCATTAAGAGAAGCTGTAGTGCAGCATTCCTGATGCCTCATCAGTCTATACAACAGACTCAATGACCTGCAGTTACACTGGCCTTGAGCCCAAGGACAGTGCTCCTGCCCACATGTGTACCTACCTGCCTCAGTGAAGGTCGTACCTTTGTCACGGTGCTTGGAGCCATGCAGCTGTCTGTTCCCCTCAGCATCTTCTAAGATAAGTTGTGACAGTTACTGAAGGAAACCTCATATATAACCTCCATTTCTCTGTGTCTCAGACTAGCATCCCAAAAGCATTTCCCTGTGGCTACCCCTTTTCATGCTCTGTGTATATGGCTTGTAAAACCTAGGCGACAATTTCAAGCATAATGAGGTACCTCACCACAGAGCTGAATATCCTCAAAAAACTCTCTAGCATTTAACTGTTTTGATTGTTTCTAAAAGGCTTCCTAATCCTATGGCTAAAGGGAGAATTTCTTACTTGTATCTTACACATGAACCTCACCTGACTTGAGTTATCTTGGTCTGGATAGTTGCCAAAGAAGATGCTGGATCCTTTAGTTACACTATATTAAACCTTCTTCTGGTTATGGATATGTGATGAGTGAGAAGAATGTGCACTGTGACACTGGTATATTAGACAACCTTGATTTCAGCAGGGCAACTCAATTCTCCTCTGCCTAAGGCTGGGGTGCAGTGCCCTCTGAAAGGTAATGAGCTACCATCAGAGGGTGGACTTAACTGCTTTCGCTGCCTATTAAGATCATTGTCAACAATTTTCGTTCTAGTGAAACATTCTGACATTTTCCTATTTCTCCTAATGCCCAGTGGAGTACATTTGTTTCTAAATTAAAGAGGAAGAAGCATTTGAAAAGATTTCATTTTAGAAAATTTGACAATTCATCAGAAAGCTTTATTTTGTTGGTGTCAAGATGGTCCATGTTGTCACTGGAAATGTTTTATATCAGTCTTTTAAAATTTCAAATAATTGAAGTTTCAGTGAAATTAAAACATACTTTTGAAAAGGAAGCAAACTAAGAATAGAAACAAAAATAAAATTAAATAGCTAAAACTCTGTTGAAAACTTCATTGAAAGTAAATGTTTTATCCAAAACATCCCAGTGTTTTTGAAACAGCATTTTTCAATTAAAAAATTACATGTTCACCAGAGTTTTTCCTCACCATAGCACCTCTTAGTTTGAACTCCAGACAGAACATTCTTTCTGACACACCCATTATGGGACTTTGAATAGCTTTCAAAAGGAGATTATTTAGAGGAGTTTTTTCCAGATCATCACCAGGACACTTTGGGAATTACCATAAAGAGTGAAAAGTTCAGAACTGATTAGACAGCATCATTGAAATAAGAGAGAAGAGAATTATTTTTGCTTTTGAGAAGCAATATTTCCTTATTGTCTCCACCTAAAAGTCCTGTGTGATAGTGATTTACATCTGTAGAGGATTATGACTGTCAAAATGAGCCTTTGATAGAAAACGAGCAGAATAACTTGCTTGAATCAGCCTCTGTTTGCTATAAAGGAAGATAGAACACTGATTTAGGCTGCCTGAATTTTATAAACCTAAGTGAAATGAATCATGATTTGATAGCATAGTTCGTGCTCTTGCCAAAAGTAACAGAAACTTCCGTAAGTACTTCTTTAAGTAAAATGCTTAAGTAAATATATATCCACAAGGACTTAAAATGTAATTCTGGCATGAAATTTTCCAATGTATTATCTAGTCTGATAGAGTAGATCAGTTAACTCCCTCTTATAAATGTAATACAGAAGCTTCAAAGTGTAACATTATTAATGATTTACCCTAATGTATTAAGGATATTTTGGGACTGGAGATATGGTACAATCATGTATTTCCCCAAGGTATTGCCAAGGACACATCTACATAGCAAACAGCAAAACAGCTGTAGTGATAAAGGAGAGTTCCTGTGGGAGTTTAGATACATTCTTTTGTGTTTTCAGAGAATGATTTAAAAAAAAAAAAGTCTATTGTACTCCCTATTTTCCTGATTATCTTAAACTATAAGGATTTTTTTTTTTATACTGGGAATGTTTTTTGCTACATTTATACAGCACCTAATACATTGTGCAACCCAATGTAATGTAGATGTAAATAATAACAACAATATTTTTTCTTTGTACAATGATAATTTTAATCCTTGTCTTCTTAAGCAATTGGAGAGTAACAGGATGGGTTTTTTCATGGAGTGAGAAAATACTGAGCACAATGGAAACATCCCCATTACCTTCCCTCGGGGCAAATGATGTTTTTGTAATTGACTACATTTAAAAATGCAATTCATTAAGAAGTAATAAGCACTGCCTTAACACATTTTTAGTTTTGCTAATTCTAGTTAGCTATATCCTACTGAAAATTTACTTCCAATCAAAATACAACAATACCATATCTATTTTTTTATTGTATGAATATGTTCTTAAGATAATATGGTTTAATTCTTTTTGTCCACTTTACCTGTTCATAAAACATTTGGGTATATCATAGCAATCTGCTATGGCTTCCGCCAACTTATTAAATGGTTTCATTAACTCATGTTTTAAGCATCAATAAACTCACATGTATTTCAATCCAGATCAGCTAGGCATGAAGTAAAATTTCTATCCCAGCCTGAGATACCCCTGTGTAACCTACAGTGTTACAGAATGTATTAACATGAAGGTTGCCTGCACTGTGTTATTTCTAACATTCACAGCACTACCTTGGACTGGTGTTGGCCTCAAGCTAGACAAAGGCCATGACCAGATTCAAGTACCATGATTTATTTACATGAGAGGCAAGGAATGTGACTTTTCAATTAAAGTCATTCCCTACAGAGCTGCAGGATCTCATTTACTTGGAATGCAAAGACTTCTTCTTGTGAACTAAACTCCTCCAGATTTAGGGAGTGCAGTCTGTAATAGTGTAGTTCACATTTTATCACATGTCTATGCTTCCCCTAAAGAGTTAGATAACATATGTGGATTTTTATTAAGGTGTAAGTCTATATGGCCTGATCCAAAACTCCTCAGCAAAATACTGGTCTCCATTTCAAAGATAAAGGATGGATTCTAATCTCACTTATACTTTTGGCATCATGAAGTTAATCTAAATATGTACTCGTAGCTGTGCTTACTTCCTCTCAGCTATCTGATCCCAAGACTGCAGCCTCATGCAGAAGTCCTGAATGCATCTTTGCATGAACCTTCAGTCACTCATTACATTTCTTCAAGGTAAGGTTTTGCATAAAAGAAAAATTTCCTTTCTTGATGTAAAATTTCCTTTCCAGTTCACTGTAATCATTCCCATACCACTCTGGAGTAGCTAAAAGATAATTTCCTTTCTGTAGTTAATTTTTTGGAAAAAAAAAGAGACTCAAGTATTATTTCAAGCATAATAAAGAGCAACTAAACCAGTGGCTTTGGTATAAAATCAAAATTTGACTTAAAAACTCCACTCTTCAATTAACTCTTTTCCCTGCTCATTCATCACTTTACCTCCTTCAAAGCATTTAAAGACAGGTTAGGACATATATGGGAGAGAAAAAAAACCAGACGTTTTTGTTTGGTTGTTTTTGTTTTCCTTTTATTTGCTGTTTTGTTTTGTTTATTTGTTTGTTTACTTATTTTGGCAGTTGAAATGAAATCCATTAGGTGGAAAGGATATTGCTGGCTAAGTGAAAGAAGGAACTGGATGTAAGTTATAGAACTGTCTGTGGGTTTGGAAAAGTGTGAATGTATACCTTAAAATATCTGAGAGTTTACAGAAGTGCAGAGTGTTGTCAAAGCATTTAGGATCAGCTGTAAAAAGATCATTTAAGTGCATCATAGTATTGAAGTATTATCAGAGTCTTACAGTATATTGTTCTGAATCACATCCCTCCCTATGTTTCTGCAATGGTGGATGTAGCCTTGGTTCGATGGGTTGCATGAATATGGCTGTATAATGACCATACTGAGACTCGGTGAGTGTTCAGATGTTCTGGTACAGAGTTGGGGATCCAGAAACTTTAGGGAGTATTATAAAAAGTAGAAGTAATATTTTCAAAGCCAAGGCTGTGTCTGTGTCAGGTTAAATGGTCCCAGCATACAGCCTACTCAGAGCTTCCAGTAATGCACTATTTTGCACTTGTTTTGGAAAGTCTTCTCACAGGCTAAACCAGTGCCCTAGGAAAGTAAGTCCTGCAGAAGTGGGTCAGCAGTGATAGAAACAGTGAACCATACCCTGGACCAGTCAGGATGTCACTGCCTTAACTCTGCCTTCAAATAAATTCAGCCCTGAATTTGAAACATCTGTCTTGAGTCCAAATACAAATGAAGCACTATAAAGAAGAAACTAGAGTAACACTTTGCCTCTCCATGCCCCTTTCCCAAGAAATAAACACAGAGTGCTAGAGAGTTGTGTTGGTTATGTTGAAGAATGTGAGACTTTAATCCCTAACTGAAAAGAGTGGTCACCACCTCAGCTGATATTACTCCCAGCAATAAAAGAAAACTGTATGCTTTCAGACTATGCCTGAAACTACTAGTTTTATAATCAGGTTAGAAAAGCACTTTTAGTAGACTAGAGCACAGCTTTAGCCTCCCCCAGTGTTAACTGGACAGCAACAGATGGAGCAGATGGAATAGTGTCAGAGGCTGCAGGAGCAATAGGCTTGTTGAAGTTGAAATGTCCCTCAGGCAAGAAAATTCTGTCTAGGTGTTATTTTACGTCTTGGGATTTCATTAAAGCTTAGTTGAACTTTTAAGACACATGGTCCATTCTGAACTCTGTAAAAAAACATCAAGAGGTTTGCAATACCTACTGCACTGCTTTAGCGTGTTGCCAAATCATTACCACTGCCTTGGTGACAGACAATCCAGGCAGATGATTTATTTGCTTATTGCATTTTTTTCACTGCAGATTTTAGCAACTCATTAAAAAACCCCACATTCCTCATAATGCAGAATGTATTGAAATTTGCCATCTGCTTCACTCTATCTATAGGGTTTGGTTGACAACTGCAGCCCATCACTTCTGGCATTGGCTAATCTACAGTTCCATGCTTGAATTTGAATCCTGAATTTGGCATTGTTCTTTACAGGATTGAAACAAGCCCTCCTCACAATTGCTTTTAACCTTTTGGGCATCACTAGTGACAAGAATGTGCTTCTGGAGTGTGAAATTAGAATATTAACAACAGCGTGAATCTTTTCTTCACACCACACGGAGGAGCAGGGTCGCTAGCAAATGAATCCTCTACTCCAGAAATGTTGGCAATTGAGACAAAATACCATGAAGTGGGTAAGAAATATATATGCTGGGATGTAACTGTCTGTTACACCCAGCCCAGATGGTTGCACTCTATGTACCAGCTGGCAGGAGATCAGCATCTATCGTAGAAATATTTAAGATACCCATTAAGGTTTTGGCATAGGTAATGGAGACTGTTACCAACTCTCTCCTGCTCTATGGGATCTCTTTGCAGTTTCAGTCCATTTCCTTGGAGAGAAACATCCACATGATAAAACTGTGGATGCAGTAACACCCAGAGGAGGCATCTGGATAGATCTAAGGGCTGAGTGGCATCTCTATATGCTGTACTGCCACCAGATCTTCCACTCCATTTTCGCAATCATTCTGCTCGATTTCCAGACACCCAGCAGCCTGCCAGCTGTGTTGCCTGTCCAGAGATCCCAGCCCCAGGGCCCCTGGGCATGGCCCTGTATCACACTCAAGTGCCAGCATCCCCTCACTGCCCACAGGATGGGGGAACGGATTTGTTCTTTCTATGGTCCAGTGCTGGAAGACATAGAATTAGATACAGAAACAGAAATTTTTTTTAAAATATTTTCTTCCATGCTCATTTGCCATATAATGGTACTACAGTTCAGAGATGCATATACTTCTTGAATTACTGTTGTCAATCAAAGGCAAACCACACAGTAAATTCAACAGTGGCACAAATGACAAATAATTTTAGTGAAAAAGAGAACCAGGACTTTGCTGCCTACTCAGTGCTTTTCCAGGAGACAAACAATGGACATTATATTCTTGTGCTGTCAGTCTTGCACCTTTTATAAGCAGTGACTTAACTAAGAAATCTGAAAACACTAGAGAATACTGATAAATATAGCAGCTATTTTATCTGCAGAAGAGCATTGCATATTTCATGTAGTCCATTTAGTGATGTTTTATCTATATTAATAGTATCTTCCAGGCAGCAACATATCTTTTGTTTCTCTCTCCCTTTCTCTTCCTTTCTTTCACTCCAGACGGTTAAAATGTTTATTGAGGGAAAATATGGTGCAAAGAGATGTACTTGATTGTCACATGACATCACCTTATTTTAAGCAACGCTTAATCCTATGGCTCATTAAAATTTCCTGCTGCTCTAACATTTCGGAAAGAAAAAAAAAAAATCTGATACCTTTGCAACTATTAAAAGTTGTGTTACACCAAAATGATTTGGGCAAAAAGATTTCCCATTTAAATTTTTTAAAACAAAACAAAACAAAACAAAACAAAACAAAACATAAACCCTTTCACATCTAAGCAACAGAATGGTATTATTCATAGTCTGAACTGCTTGTAATAATCAGTACAATGAGACAAGAGTAGTCAGTTTTATAATTTTTCCTCACTTTAAGTTCAAGTTAGTCATAGGATGATATACCCTTTCATTTGGCTCAAATTTTTCAATCATATTACTCCATGGATCCAATTACATATCTAGGATCAGCTATGCCAAAAATAATTTATAATCTCTGTCTCAGTCTGTGATTGGTAATTGACATCTTCCACATGAAATAGTGAAGTTGCTTTTCCATTCTAACATAGCCAAATCTTTTAGGTATTGAGTTTTAAGTTATGAACAACAGCTGCATTTCTCAAAACAGTGCACAACTCCCTTCTAAGATTTCTTCTATGCTCCCGCTCAATAAGAACATACATTCAAAGTAATACTAATGCATTTTATACAGCTATGAGAAACCTTTAATTTAGAAATATCTTGTAAGAATGGAGGTCTTTATTCTGTATGTTATCTAAATTGATAGTGTAATTACCAACATCAGGATGTTCCTTACCTAATAACCTTAACCTGTTTTCCTAGTTAAGCCTGTCCTGTTCAAAGGACATAATCACACAACAGTGTGATATTCTACCCCTTGGCAAGCTATGAAAGAAGGTCAGGGAGTCAAGGACTAAAGAGGTGTGTGTTTCATGCAAGCATCTTCCTGCTGGGATTGAGGTGTCCCAGCATCATTAGTGTGAGGAATTACATTGCTTTAGGATATACGATGAGTTTCAGAACTTTTTTCAGATTAATTAATTTTTATTAACTGAATTACAGTAAGTGTCAATTCATCTACAGCACTGTGACAATGCAAAAGATTATACAGAGAAATCTGAGGGCTTCATTGTCATGTAACACATGACATATATGTAAAATATCATTCAAATAAAACTTGCCTGTAGTAGGAAATTTTGTTACTTTAAGAGTTATGATACATGAAAGGAGAAATTCTGTAGACCAGTGTACAAGAATTTATATTTGTCTTCCAGTTTATGATGTGAAACAAATTAAATCAGTGGAAGATAGGTATATGGGGACCAATGTAGATCATACATGAACTGACATAGCTTTATGGCTTTCATTTTGTAAGCCAGGCCTGAAACGCTGCTTGAATCTGTTGATCTTCATACTAGCAAATCAAAAGGAGGCTTTCTTCATTAATTAATAACAGATTCTCTAAGTACTCTACATTAAATATATATATATATATGTGTTGAGGAAAAAAACCCAAACAGTAGGGATTTTCTTGCATAGGGTTTTAGGATAATTTTTTATAGTATCATGTTCCAGTCACCGCTTTCTACTATGACACACCTGCTTATGCCATTAATGGCATTACACTACACAACCGTAATGCAAAGTGGCTTATGTAGTGTAGCACAAATTGAAGCATTAGCAAATGTATAAATAGCTTTGGGAGGCAATCAGATTTAGCAAGGAAATTTTTATTGCATCAGACAGTTCAGATTTTGATAGACTTTTAGTCAGTTTGCAACAGAAGTCTATATGTTTGCATTATTCAGTGCAATTTAATATGAATTATAAGATGAAAAATGTAAAGAGACATTCTGTTAAAACTCTGTGCCAAAATATGCTAAAGAAACATGGGAACTGTATTTATGGACATTGCATATCAAATTCAAAGAACAAAAAAGACCTAGTATCTACAGACTCGTGTCATTTAATGGATCACAGCTCAGTCCTGAAAATACTTAAGTCTATGAATAATTTAACATGCTAGCAGTTAAGCTAGCATATGCCAGTTATTCTGGTGATGTTGAGGAGACTAAGCAGGTATGTGCATTTAAGCGTGTGTGGACAATGCATAATTAGTCTCAGGCTTTTCATGGTCTAACATTTTTGCCCTTCACTTTGCAATGAAGTACTTTTAGTAATTAGAAAAATAAAATAAAGTCTTAAAGTATGAAAATATATGAAAAGATTCTAAATTATGTAAGAACTATTGTCCAGGAATGTAGTTTGGCTCAATATAATGAATACTCAGATGGTTACTTGACTTCCATTTTTTTGTTTGTAATAAGTAATAATAAGTTAATTAAAGAAAGCTTCTTTTGCATGTTCCTAGAATAAATGATTGCAAATAATTTTGAAAGTTTTATTCCACATGTTCTCTTCAAAAAATATGTTGTTGACAAAAAGAGTAAAATTTCCCATGAAAAATACTTCAGAAAAAATGCTAAATTTAAGTAGAAAAAACCTCAGTGAAGTATTTCCATTACAATAAGGTAAATATAGAAAAACTAGATCTTATTAGTTCCATGACATAATTGGAAACTCTCTGGAAAAACATACCTAATGAAAAAATATTAATATAAGCAACCTTTACTTTGCTGCCCTGTAATTTAATATTTATTTATTGTGCTACACTAATACTGCCTTTACATAGTTCTGGATGGAAAAATACCAAATATTTTTAGAGTTCTTCCTTGATTACTTCAATATGCTTTAACAGGAGAACATAAATTCTATCAATATATGTATAGGAAGCCAGCAAATCCTATTCAGATCTGAATTCTGAAGGATTTTTAATTTATGTAACACGGCAAAACTATTTCCATCTACTGAAAATTACACACATATTTCTGCAACAAACCACTAAAAAGTGACTCGCAACAGTTAAGAAGTTGTAGAATATGTGTACTTAGCACAATTCTGTCATTGTAATTTTAGAGATACATTATATCTCAAAGGGGGGAACATTTCTGCATTCATTATCAGAAGCTGCTTTTATATATTAGCATTTCAAGAAGAGCCTGAAATCAGTACAG
>JAAGNO010007007.1:0-10960 GCA_033439905.1 Ceryle rudis
CTCAGGCTAGGTGGAGGGGAAGGAGGGGAAAAAAAAAAAAAAAATTAATCTTCCTCGACATTTCACATCCAGAGTTGTTGGGTACAGCCCTGACTTGTGGACTCAGCTTTGCTTTGCTTCTGTTTTAGCTGTTTCTCTGCTACCTTTTCAGCAGATTTCTTATTACACTGCACTGGATTGCTATATTTTTAACCAGAAATAAACTAAGGATTAGAGCATGTGCCAGTTAAATTCAGTTCTTTTCCTTACATGGTCTTAATTCCCTCCTGTCGTAGGTTTTTTTTTTTCTTCCTCTTTTCCTTCCTTTCCCTTTTCAGGCAGAGGGCTATGGGTGGACAGGGAAAAATAACTGAAGGCAGCGAGACCCCAGTAACAGTTTTCTTGCATTTTCCTGCATTTTCTTCCTACCTCTCCCTGGGGTTTTTTTGGTTTGGTTTTTTTTTTTTTCCTTTTGGGTCTCAGTCATCTTTCTAACTCTTGAACTCATACTCAAAATGATCCAAATGGTGACATATTGTGATGGCAGCCCTAGGAACTCAGCCGTGTGTTTTGGCATCCTGGTTGCAACTCCTTGTCAAGGACTCTCGAGGACTTTTTTTTTTTTCCCCCTATATTCAAGTGCGTGACACAAAGGTGCAGCCTGGAGCAGGTTACGTGCAAAGACAGTAGGATATTTAGACCGATCTAAACCAGCACAAAAATGCCTCTCGTTAGCAATCAAACAGAAGGACTAGTGATTTCATGACTAGTTCTTTCGCACCAGTGACCAACCAGTTATTCCTGCTCTTGCCCACGGACCAGCAGCTCCCTACAAACACCGAAGCACCTCGGATTTTTCATCTCTTTGTTCCCCCACCGAGCTGAGGTTTCTTCAGTGTGAAAGGCGGCCAAAGACTAATATTAATTGGCTCCCAAACCACGGGTTTAGAAATAACGATTCCTTTATTAATCACAGGGAGCTGGGCAATTTGTCTTTGTTCTGGGCTTTTCACATTTGCCCAAGGCCAGAAATATTCTTGAGAAGTAGCCCAGAGAGAGAGGTAATTCGGTATATTTCCCTGTCTTACGAGCCCTGGATTCAAACCTATCTACCTGAGGCGCATTAAAACGTCTCTCATCGTGGTGTATAAATCTATGTGAATTGTCCATACCTGCTGGTTTATGGCCAGGCTGACAGAGACACATGAGCAGCTGAAGGTGCAGACCATTTCTTTTTTTATTCCAGGCTGCAAGGGTATTTTTCTGTTCCACAAGCAGCACTTGAAACACAAAGAGGGGCTCAAGAAAGCAGCTCACCTCCTGCCTTCACAGCAGAGAGATGGGCAAAGGGCTTCTGTCCCTCTCCGGGGACACCCAGGTCCTCCGGCCAGGTCCCACCTGTGTGAGCCATGGGCTGGTTTGACACCACATCTTTGGGGAAGGCAAGAAGGATGCGATACAAAAATCCTCCGCCTGCTCGTGCCACATCAGCTTCTCACCAGCCCAGCTGGTGTCTGGTTTGCTTGGACCCAAAACCCAGATTCTCCAAGAGCGCTGGGACTCTCCAGGGACTCATCTTTCAGAGATGCTGAGCTGGTGCTGCATCCATTTACCTTGGGTGGAGTTAGGAAGTACTGCTGGAAATAAAAAACCCAACATCCAGACTGCACCAGAAGAGGAGGAGAGAGAGAAGTAACATCATATCGATCGTGAAGGTCTTAATTGAAACCCGAGGACCAATTACATGGCCTGACAGGTTTTTGGCAAGTTAAGGGAGGATGGAGAAGTAGGATTTTACTTTCTTTTTTAAATTGTCCTGAGGTGAGGTTAGCTCCAGAAGTTTGGGAAAAGCAGAACAGAGCAGAGGCCGGACAGGATCTCTAGCCGGTGCCGCACAGCTTTGATGCACGCGGCCGTCGTGCAGAAGACAGGCCTTGCAGACTCTCCCATGGTGATGAGTTTTCCTGGTGTAGGGAAACTGGTCAACTCCTCACGTAGCCCATAAATGAATTGCATCAGTCATGTCATTGTCTATCACTGACCTTCACAACAAGGCTCCTTGACCAGCTCTGTGCTGAGCCCAAGGCTTGGAACCATCACTGAAGGCAACTCTGAGCACAGCAAGCAGTAGACAACAGGCCTTTCAGTAACTTACCCACCAGGATTACGCTTCCCTCAGAGGCATTTCAAGCTCCTGAGTTCCTTCTCTAGGTCTGTTTCAGTATTAACCCACCAGCACTTAGCTCCAGTACCACCAGCAACCTGTTTATCCAGGGTATGCGTAATCGCCTAATTACCAGGGCAAGCGAATGACGCTGTAGTTAATGAAGCCCCAGTGCCACTAACCAGGGCCTGAAGATGGAATTGAGACACACCATGAGCTGTGTCCCTTCCCTCAAGGGATCATGCTCCATAATGTCAAAGGAAACTTTACTTTCCAGATGTTGAGAGACGCTGGGTGTTCCCCAGAAGCTTTTGCTGGATGGCTGGCTTAGAACTGCTGTGGTGGGTTGGACATCGCCCATCTGGAGGTGTCAATGGAAGATCAGCTGTTAGAGAGACTCCCATTCCTGCAGAGGTGTTATTTGCTCCACTGCACTGCTACGTGGTATGGTCACAACCCTCATCTGCCCCTTTCCTTTAATCCCCCTGTGAAATACAGAACCATAGAATGGTTTGGGTTGGAAGGGAGCGTAAAGATCATCTGGTTCCAACCCCTCTGCCATGGCAGGGACACCTCCAACTGGACCAGGTTGCTCAGGGCCCCATGCAATCTGGGTGCACTATTAACAGCACCCACAGTCCAGCAAGGCTCAGGCTCTTCTACGGACTCTGTTGTTTTAATGTGATGAGACCACCACCAACCAACCGCTCACCTCCTCCGTAAGAGCAGCCGCCCCCACCCCAGCAGCAGCTGTGTTTTGGTAGCGGGTGGTTGGTCTTGTTGGAAGGGACTCGGGGGGGGGATCTTATAACTGCCTTCCAGTACCTGAAGGGATCCTCCAGGAAGGCTGGAGAGGGACTCCTCAAGAGTGTCCAGTTATAGGACGAGGGGAAATGGTTCTAGACTGAGGGAAAATAGGTTTAGATTGAACCTTAGGAAAAGTTCTTCAGTACGAGGGTGGTGTGACTCTGGAATAGATTGCCCAGAGGGGTTGTAGATGCCCCTCCCTGGAGGTGTTCAAGGCCAGGCTGGATGAGGCCTTGAGCAACCTGGTCCAGTTGAGAGGAGTCCCTGCCCATGGCAGGGGTGGTGGAATAGATGACATCTAAGGTCCCTTCCAGCCTAAGCCACTCTGTGATGACTCCATGATGAACTCATCCTGACTGAACCAAGTCTTCACAATTAGCAAAATCCCAGGAGCAGAGACGTTTGTAGCTGGAAAGACCATTCCTACCAGCATTTCTCTCTGGGTCAGCCCAACTACCTCGATTGCTCTCCACAGCAAGGTTCCTTCTCTTCCACACCCACTGAGGTGGGGTTTTCCATGCTAAGCTTCAGTTAGACAGAAACCACCTTCTGCTGTGGCCTTTTTTTTTTGTTGTTCAGCCCCTCAAGTTGAATGGGCTTCAGCTGCCACTTCCCTTCATTTGCTTTTTCCCCCCCCATCTTAGCTGCACATGTAAACATCATAAACCCACCCCATTCCACTGTGTTGCTCACAGTGTGTGTGGCCCAAAAGAAAAGGGATCACTGACGACATTTTCCTCAAGCAACGAGTAAAAAAATAGTTACTTTCAGCCTTTTCTTTTAGCTGAAATAAACCCCAAGAGCTGGATTGTTTCCAGATAGAATAATAAACCGAGGGCTCTTTCTGCTACGTAAATGTTTATACGTTCATCCCGTTGCAGGGAGATGGGCAAAAGCAACGGTCTGAGGGATGCTGAAGGAGGAACTGAATTTTATCAGGGTGTTTGTGCATTGAAAAAGGTACAGGCTGGTCTTTGTGCATGTCAGAGAAGAGTAACTACTCTTACTGGGGCCTGGTTTCCCACCAAGTTCCAGCCCCAGCCTTTCTCTTGGGTATCACTTGAGGCAAAGCCCCTTCAGCGCTCTCTGCATGTAAAATACCTTCCTCTAAGGTCCACTTTTGGACCCAACGCAAGAAAAACAACCAGATCCCTGATCCAGAAACCCTGGACAGGCTTCAGGGGACTGTCAGCCAATGCTCAGAGGACCACGGTGTCATGACAGCGTGATACCAAACTATCACAGCTTGCACTTCTTAGATCATGGCAGAGCCCATCGCATTCCAACCTCCTCTTCAGACACTTCATGTTGCAGCAATAATCAGCCAACCCTGCTCAGGAGAGAAGTTTTTACCTTTTCTCAGAGGTTTCATTTGCTCAGCCAATGCGTGACAGCTTCCAAGGCTTCCATAGTTACACCAGCAAGAAGAGATGGCCCGGGGCGTCCAGCCAGATCTTCGGCTGGTGCAGGTGCAGGGCTCAAGGGAACGCGCATTTGTCGTGTTCCTTCTGCTGAGCAGCGGCTGCAGAGGCACCAGAATCGTGTCTTGGGTCCAATGGCTGGTCCAATGCTCCAGGGAGAACGGACGCTGTGTGGTTTCCAGACCTTCCTACACCAGCCCTTCCAGTTAGGAGGCCAGGACAGTTTGCCATGGCAGCATCTTCTCATCATACAACCTACGGATGGCCACCAGAGCCTCACCGTGTGACCGACCACAGCCTACACTGGCTCATCCAAAACCTCAGCTCTGGGAGGAACTGATCCAAGCTGCACACCCAGGTCAGCCCAACCTCCCAGAGCAAGGACAGCCTTGGGAAGCCAACATCTCCCCTGCAACCCACCCTCCCAAAGCCTCCTCTCCTTCAGCCACATGGAGATGCTGCATGAAAAGCAGGACAACGGGCCCATCCTGACTCACAGGTTCCTCGGAAGCGTGTTCCTTCCAGTCTGTGCCTTCTCCAGTCACACTCAGCTGGGCACAGAGCACAACTAGGACTACGTTCCAGAGCCGTTGAGGAAAAGACAGAAGGAAAAACCTCAGATGATCGCTGCACATGCTCCAGCACATCTGATGCATCCAGTTCTCTCATCCAACAGCCTCTCTACTGGAGAAGGGGGATTTTCTTTATTCCATAAATAAACAAATCAAGAATAATTTAAAAAATAAACCCAAATACAACTCAGTGGCAGATTCCCCAAAGCTTTACATAGACAACCATGGGCATCACACACCCCCTCAAGCATCTAAAGGTCAAAAAGACCAAAGCATTGTAAACTAACCCAAGTGACAGGACAACAGGGCACGTGATGCTGCCAGCCCAGCAAGCACCGCGTGCAGATTCCTCGACTGCTCATCAATAAATGGTTTGTTTTCACCTCTCACCTCTTATTTCGCGTGGAAGGTACCCCCCCATCAAATGTGATCCCATCTTGACAATTAAATCTCTTTAGCAGCCCGCTCTATTTAATCTTCATTACATTCTAATTAGCCTCGCAAGAACCTCCTCACACAGCTCCCCCGAGAGCTGGCTCCCTGGTGATGGCTCTGCCAAAACAATCCCCACGGCACCCTGGAGTTGTCTGCACGAGGACAGCCAGTGCCTTCTGGTGTCCACCCAAGTCACTGCTTGCTCGCTGGGGCGGACACACTGGCATCCCATCTGTGGCCCCTGTGGAGCACAGCCCAGCTCTGCTGGAGAGAAAGCGATGCCTTGAGGAGAGAAGCTGAGTCAGGAAGCATGGGTAGAAAAAAAAAGCCCCATAAAATCCTTGAGGAGTGTCAGCCCACTCCCTCCTGTCCTCAAATGCGTCATGTCTCAAGGTAGGACACTGCACTGGTCAAAAAGCATTCGCTTGTAGGCCAGCTGCTTTCTCGGCCAACAGGGGAGAAAGGGGACTGGGAGGTTCCCTAAGCAAAGGCAAGATCTGCTCCAGCTAACATAAAAAAGAGCCTTCTGCTCTTACATGCACCAGGGGTTCCAGCAGCTCTCTCCAACAGACAAGGTATGAACGGATGCCCAGGTTTCTCCAGGCAGTGCAGCCACATCTCAGGGCTGCTGGTGCATCTTTTGACCACTACCTGCATATTTCACAGCAGGAACAGCAATGCCTCTTCCTCAGCAGGAGGAAAAGAAGCAGAAAAGCTAGGATGGGATTAACTGGAGAAAAGCAAGATGATGTATGTCACCAAATAAATTTATTATAGAAACCCTTGGAGACATGTTCTGGCCCCAGTCGTGGTAGGGAAATTGGAACCAGCGAACCATTGTGATGAACCAAAACAACCTCTGAACAAAAATATGTCAGTATTTTACACATCAGCCTCAGCAGAACAAGAGCTTGGACAGCAACCTTCTTCCTCGAGACCCTCCCGCAACCTCCGGGGCAATAAGAGCATCTCCAGAGCACACCAAGACTGGGCAGCCCAGGGGCACTCGCAAAGCGGCCAAAGCTGGAGTGCCAGGATGGCCTTCTGGACACACCGAGTGGCGTGAGTTCAGTGGGACCACCACTGCTCCCAACATCTTTCTTCACTCAGGGAACAGCCTCATCTAGACTGAATCTTCATAGAAAGTCTTTGCCATGGCATGTGCCACTTTTACCACCTTCTTCTCCTTGGCATCTGGGCCCATGTTGCTGCGGGCCAGTTTAATCCAGTACTGCTCCGTCCTGGACAGATAGTCCGCGTGCTTCTCCTCAGGCTCAACAGATGGGTGCTGCTCCTCTCCTAGCACACAATGGGAGGAAGACAGAGAGGTCACAGGCAGCTAACGAAGGCAATCTGTTCTTCCATGTGTCTACTCAGGCAAGACTACTCTTCAGCTCCCGGGTTTCAGTGGAATAGCCTACCAACCCACATCTCCTCTACCCCAAGAGCAGCGTTCTAGGAAAACTTTGCTTTTGCTGGAAACCCCGCCTCCTGGATTCCAGCGAGGCCGGCAGCAGAACCAGCAGGTATTGTACTAAACCCCACTTGATATCGGTATGAAGACAACATTCATCTCAATCATTACCTCCCTCATCTTCACTCTCCTCTTCAGAGCTCTCCTCTTCCTCTTCCCCTCCTTCTGCACCTTCCATATCATCATCCTCTTCATCCGACTCTGACTCCTCCAGCCACTCTTGTGCTTCTTTGATGAGAGAGAAAATAGAAGAAATAAGTAACAAGCTGCTTCCCACCCCTAGGCTCAGAACTGTCCCGGAGGATGGCAGGGCAAGGTGAGAGAGATGTGCTCCCTAACAGCCCTGCTGTACTTCCACCCACAGACAGGGAGCAGGAGGTCATGGGATGAAAGGAGGAAATGAAAGAGTCAGGAAGAAGTGAACAGCCCAGAAGAGCTGGAGAAAGATCCCACCATCACAGCTTACTTGGATCCATCTCCACTAGCACCTTCCATTCTTCCATCTTGTGCAGGTCGATGCTGTAGAGGTCACTGAGGGTGAACTGGCGATCGCCCACCTCGAACATTCCCCCGTACACATAGAGAACCCCGTGCTTCACCGCCAACATGGCATTCGACCGTGGGCACGGCTCCACTTGCTGGCCCAAGGCTCCATCTTCCTCCTCCTCCTCCTCCGATTCAGACCTCTCCTTCCCTTCCGCAGGCCCAGAGATCACCTGCTTGATTGTCATGACAGTCCCATCTTCTGCCACCACCTCTTTGACTATCTCCACCGGGCCTTGTGGAGGCTGCTTCTCCATCTCCTCATCTCCAGCACCCTCTGCCTCAGCTTGTCTCCCACGTCTTCGCTTCCTCTTCTCCGATTTTGGTCCCTGTTAGGAGGAAAAAGGAGCAGAAGGAGACTCTGTGAGAATTGTGTCTCCCTGATAAGTTAATACAAATGCTACGGATGCTTCTGGCAGGGAGTGGGGAGAACTCAATTATTTTTCACTACAATTCTAAGTCTCAAGTGATAGGTGCAACCTCCCGCTCAGCCTGAACTTCTACCAGCCGTAAAACGAGGAGCAATGAAACTCCTGGAGAACCCATGGTGTGGAGCTGCTCGCTCTACGAACGGCAGCGTGCGGTGGCGAGGCAGAACCCATCTCCTTTGCTCTCCACCTTGCAGGTGCAACACACACGGACCAGAGTCCACTGGTCTGTGGCAGCAGCGAGAGAAAATAAGCCACAGTTCTGTGAAAACCAATCGCCTGGCGCTTAAATTACAGCACATCACCAGGATGGAGTCCAGGTCTTCCAAGTACTCTATGAAAGGGCTGGAAAACAGTCAGCTGGGAGGGCAGCAGGAAACATCTGAGCTCACGTTTGCCTCTTATTAGATGACTGGCTTCTCCTTTTTGAGAACAAAGCCAGAAAGAGTGGGGTGGAAAGAAAGAAGTTCAAGCAGGTCATTTGCACCTCACTTCCCCCTTGAAAGCGCTTCGAAGGAAAATCAAAGAGCTGAGCTGAAGGGCCACATTTCTGAAGTTCTTAAGAGCCAAGGTTAATATTTCATCTCTTTTAGGAGCTCATCAACACTGGGGAAAAGAGGGAGGTTTTCTGATCCCAACGCAACACGAGATCTTTCCACTGTAGCTTTTACTGAACTATCTCCTGTCACCCTTAGACATCTGACCTGGAGCCAGCCGCAGTAAACCCCCAGAACTAGGTTTCATTTTGCAAAGGGGCACCTGCAGCTCCTGACTCCTGGAGAAGAGGGGGTGAGTCGCCTCCTGAACCCCTCTCGCTTTGTGCCCAGTCATCAGGGCTCACGGGCTTCCTCTGCTCTCCCCAGAAGGGTGACAGCCCCCATCACACTGCGGAGGCAGGGGATGGAGAGCACAAGGAGGAACGTAGCAAGGAAAGGGGCAGCATAAAGTTAAGAGAATTCTGTTGGTCTGGTGGCAAAAACTTGCTGGAGTTGCACATTCCCAGCTTCGTTTCTACAGCTTCTCCCCCTCTTCACGGGCAGTGGGTCACAGAAGAAAGCAGCAGCCACATCTGGTGGCTCAGCTTCTGCAGTGCCCCGAGTCCTGGCTGAGAAAGCTGTACAAGGCCAAAAAAAGGCCCAAAGGACACGTGTCAGGTGATCAAGGAGAGTGAACTGAATAGATTTGTGTTATTTTTAAAACCAAACCTTTAGCTGTCCAGGAAACCAGCGGTTCTTCCCAATGTCATAGAAATAAATATCATTGAAGAAGTCCCCTTCGATGCTCTCCTCCTCTTCTTCATCATGCACACCTCCGAACAGGAGGGACCGGTTATTGGCACCAATTGCCACGGAGAAGCCAGACCTGGGAGTGGGTTTCACTCCGGCCGGGTTGAGTCGACTCCAGGCCCACTTGTCTTGGTAATGGAATAAAACAAAAAGGAGCATCAGCAAAGGAGAATCCTGATCATTTTCCTATCTTCCAAGGTCCTTCAGTACTCCAGCAAGTTACTCAAGGACCCATTTTGGACATGCCCAGAACTGCACAGTGCACCTTCAACCTGAACCTTCTACTACAGAACCTTATCTGTCAACTTGCACCACTGCCTTGACCCCAGGAAGAACTACAGTTCCCTGTGAGGACAAATACTGTCTCCTAAGGAAAGCGATGGAATTCCCATTTCTGGGGATATTCACAGATAAACCAACCAACCACTTTTGATACTATCACCTCACTAGGTAATCTCATGAGATGACGTCCCAACCTTCTCTCTGAAGAGTCCAAGTGAGACATCACTACCAAAGAGTTTATCAAAGCAGGAATTTCCAGGGTGGAGAATTCAGAAATCCCAAAGGTTTTCTGGTGTGGAACAGAAGAGCAACGATCAAAATGTCCCAGAGAACAGGAATTTTGAAATGTTAATTCCCTCCCACATACAAACCAAAAAAATTCCTAAAATACCTTCGCTTGGAGTTTCTCCTGAAGTTGTCTGTGCAGGCCAGAGCTTCTCCATAGTTATGTAAGGAGCCTGGAGACCCTCCACTCCATCTCAGATTATTCCAGAACCAACTGGGAGGTGTCAACATAGCCCTTCTCTGGCCACACTCCAGCCCCTCAACGTCCTTCTTGGAAGGAGGGACCCAAAACTGACCCCAGGATTCAAGGTGTGGCCTCCCCAGTGCCCAGTCTGGGGGGGACGGTCCCTGCCCTGGTCCTGCTGGCCACCCCAGTGCTGACACAGCCAGGGTGCTGGTGGCCTTCTCAACCACCTGGGCACACTGTGGGCTCACCTTTAGCTGGCTGTCAACCAGCACCCCAAGCATGATGACCTGTCTTCCTTCTCCCGTTCACAGCGACAGAAAAGGGGAACATAATTCCTCCAGTACCCCCCTGCAAGTGCCATTTCCTTCACCCCAGCCCCTTTCCTTTCCAGCTAGAGTCACAGCACACAACTGCACTTAGCTTCTCCTGGGAAGAAGAAATATTTAAATCGACTAATCTCCTGTGTTTAGCCCCAGAGCAAACACTGGAGGAAGCACTTTTCATTACAAGGGAAATCTTGTTCTAGATTTGGGGTTTTTTAGTCTGTTATTCAAAGGAAAAGAGTAGATTTTCCTTCCCAGTCCTGCAGCATCACTTCCAGTACAGGCCTCTCAGCTGCAGCAGTAGCTTACCCTCCTCCTTGCCTGCGCCTTCGGTCTTCAGCAGGAACATATCTGTGTGCAGGGTGCCTTTGTCAACATCTTTCTTAATTCTCTGCAGAGAAAAGGACAGACAGGGAGGCTCAGTGAAACCGTTTCTGTGGTCCAGAATGTAGGAGGTCCAACTTTTCAAGGCCTAGGATGTCGGTATGGGTCATTCTGAACTCACCACCCCACAGATAAAGCTCAGCACAGCCCGAATCTGTACAGTCCCGTGCTGGAGATGCAAACACTGTGACTGGGCAAGGAGAAGCCAGGCAGGTAGTCATGCTGTGGCTCTGGAGCTGGGGAGACTTCCTGGGAGGAGCCACAACCGACCTGTGACAACCAGGCAGGGCTCTCCAGGCTACAACACAGATCGGGGCACTTGTGGCTGTATGAAGACCAGGGGATGCTGGTTAAGGGCAGGAATCTTGGCACTCAGAAAAGAAGCGAGCC
>JAAGNO010007008.1:9208-21094 GCA_033439905.1 Ceryle rudis
TGTTCTCGGTTTTCTTGGGCTTCCTGGGTGGTGGTGGAGTTGTGATGTCTTGAATACCAATAGTGAAGCTGAACATATGTGAACCTTTCCTAATCCTGCTAATCTTCCTTCAAAAACCTTTCTGAAAGTGTAGGCAACATCCAGATTTAAAAAAAAAAAAAAAAAAAAAGGAAAAAAAAAAAGAAAAAGAAAGAAAAGGAAAAAAAAGGCAGAAAAAAGCTACTGAGCATTTTAATGACAAATAATCTTTGTAAAGGGGGAGGGTTTTTTTTGCCTCAGCTGGAGATGGAGCTTATGAACTACAGCAGGTAGAAATAACTGCTGTATTACCTCATGTAATCTCTGCTATTCAGGGTCAGATTAGGCCTGAATGCGAGACGAAATAGACTTCTCTTTTAAACCAGGGACTTTGTCCCCACAACGGCTATTAGGCAGTAATTAGTTGTGACACAGAATTACCAGCCACACAATGGCAACTGGAGCCTTACAAGTCCTTTGAAACGGCTTGGAGGAGCTGAATAGATGCTACTTTCAATTTTTAAATTCTGCTCAGAGGTAGGAATTATTGTCTTCCCTCCCATGCACTGCTTTTTTCCTGGCTTACATGGTGCATCCATCAGACAGGGAGCCGGTAGCAGTTGAAATTTGGATGTTCCCAGTCAGCCATTCTACCAGCTGCCCACGGCTTTTGGCAGGAGGGATGAGATAACAACTTCTTCGAACTCATTAGCTGTGATATTGTTGTGGCGACTCGAGACTCTTGTCATCATGGTGGATGCTTTGAGACTTGAAGGGGAAAATGAGACCTAATGAAATCAGCTAATGTAGAGGTAGGACAAGGCTAGTCTTTAGCATTGGTTGGGGACTTGAGTGACCAAAAAGTTGTCTCTGTGGGCCACCAGGCATGCTGCACACACACTGCACTTCCTGGTGTACCTATACATTGCTAGCAGCCTCTGCCTTGCATCAGTGCTGGAGCAGCCTCTGAGGTATTTGGAGTGTAGATCTGATTTGGGCCTCTGTAATATAGATTGTAGCCAGATGTGAACCTGAAGCTTTTAGGAACTGGAATATGAATATTGAGAGCTAAATCTTCATGCTGCTGCCAGTGTAGGGTTGAACGACCATGCTGCGAGTCTTCAGTCTAATCAGCAGCACCAGCAACCCTGGTACGTTGTGCCTTCCCCGAGGCAGCTCTTTGCAAGCTGTTCAGCAATAACATGACAAATGGTTTTATTCCCAGTTCCAGCTAGTACTGTAAGGCACTGTGGAGGCTGAACCATAAGGCAAAAGGAAATCTCTTTCCTACCTGGCCAGTCCCAGCACACTTGCTGTGCTTGGCTGATAGTAGCCCCAAGGAGAGGAGAAGCCCACATGTGGGGCTCAAAGTGCCCTGGGTGATACACAAGTAAGCTGGTGCAGGTGCCGGAGCTGTATGGCCATGCTTGCACCTTCCCTGCACTGGTAGGAAAGAGCATGCTCAAGCCAGCTGTTGCCATCCAAAGCCTGAATGAATGTCCCAACCTGGCCTGGAGGGGACAATGGCTCCCCAGGGTCCTGAGGTGGTGGTGATCCCCATGCATCCCTTGGGGTGGTCTTCAGTGCTCATCACCAAGCTTGTATTTACGGGCTTCCTACTTCAGAAATCAGTTTATTTAATTTCCCACGCCCTCCCCTGATGTTTTATGGAGGCATCACCTTTGCTGTGGGCTGCTACAGCAGGGGATACCTTGCCATCCCACTCCTTGGTGGCCAGTGCTCTGCTCACACCCACAGGGTAGCCACAGGAGAGCTGGTGGGAAGCAGGACTGACACAATCAACACTGCAGAGGGGCCACGCTCAGGAGGCATTAGCTAACAAGAACTAGGGGTTAACTGAGAGCTCTTTGGTGTGCCCAGCAGCCTAGCCACCACTGTATAAATGCCCAGGTTGACCAGGGAGTAGATTCAGAGGGTGGTTGCTGTAGTCTATCTGTATTTCCAAAAGTAAAATTCTATATTGGGGACTATATGTTACATATTTCATAGATGGACAACATGAATATGCGCACTTTTGTGCTGACATCAAAGTCCTGTATATGTTTTCCCAAAAGAAAAAGACATAACACCTACACAGCTTATAAATGTCCATGGATCACCAAACCATGGTGTCTGCTTTCAAAAAAGAGAAAATATTTTGCCTTCATATCTAATACTGGCCTATCTTCCCTGCCCTGTGCATAATGCTCGTGATTAAAGTGAGAACACAGCATCTTCCTAGAACATAAGGAAGGAATTCACCTGCGGACCTGTTAGCACATGCCCTGTGATATGTTTTAAAGGACCTTCAGAGCATGTTGCAACAAGGAGACAAATTATGCCAGGCAGTTAAATTAAAACCAAAAGACCAGGTTTTATTACCCTTCCCCATGTTGAAAAGTACCTCATTCCTGAAGTAGTCCTGTTGATTTCAAAGCCAAATGAAATCTCTTGAAAGAGAGGAACAAAACTGACAATATGCTCCAGTACTTATAACTGTAATTTGTTAATTTTTCCACAGTAAATTAATTAAAATGGAGACCTTTGATGTAAGCATACATAGTAATGTATGTTTTTTTCTTTAGGTATCACTTTCACAAAATATCTAAACCTCAGTGTTAATTAAGAGAAAAGCTTTTAATGTTTCTAGAAAGAAAGAAAGAAAATGTGGTAAAAATCTGAGGCTTAAAATCAGTGTTTCTCTTTCTAGAGACTGGAAACTAACCTTCTCCTGCTGACCTTAGGAGGCATTTGCCATCAGCCTCTGTGAAGATCAGGCCCCTTCTCTGCCAACAAACTGTTTTCTTCCCGTTTAAACATGTATCAATTAATGACCAAATTAGCACTGCAGTCCCTTGCTGTCAGTGCTGGCCCCACGCAGGCACACCGGAGGGGCAGAGCCCTGACCTCGGGGCAACCTCTCGCCTTGACTTCCCACATTAATCTCGAAACCTCTTGACTTCCCAAAGTTAGATCCTGTATCTGTGCTGCAGCATTAGCATCTGCCATGACTTCTGGTTGCCCCTGCGTGCCGCCAGCTTGCTTCAGCTTTGAGATTAAGGTGGTTTGCTTGTTGACTGTGCTGCTTCTTACTGTTTGGGAAACACTGTGTTACCTCTCGAATAACTGTGGCTTAAATGCTGTGTAGCCTTTCTCATGCTTTAAACCAAGTATCAGGGCATATATTTGGCTCTGCAAGCTCTTGTTAGCTGTGTAGGGCTAAAAATGCCACTGGGATGACTAGAGCAATATTGATTACATCTGCTTAAATGCACTGGAGGTGAGGGGCTGGATGGACCTCGCTCGGTCCCAGCCAGTCTGCATGGGGCAGATGACATTATGCTTCCTTCTGCAGCTTCACTGGGCCATGGATTTTAAGTGTCTTATCTGTCCTGGCGGGCACTTGTTTCCAAATTTCTTGACCTAAATATGGCTGCACTTGCCCAGCCAGGGATGCTTGTCCTGCTTCCCAGCCCCTTGCCTCGATGACCATGCACTGTCTTAGCCTCTATCAACAGGTACTAAATATGTCAAGGGATGAAGCAAGAATTCAGGGATCTACCCTCAAAGGTTTTGTTGATTTATCTTCACTATAAATCTATTTCTTTTGAGTGATCTGGAATTGATTTCAGGCTCATTCCTCCGTTCCCCCATTTGGTTGTAATTTGGGATGTCAAGGAAATTGTGTTGAAAGAAGAAGATGAGCCAATATGAAAGGGGATTATCTGTCCCATATGGGTAGAAAATGCTGGTGTGGAGGAAAAGGAAAAATAAAATGTTTGTCTCTACATGTTTGCACATGTGCAGTGTTGGGCAGGAGTGGGCTTCCAAGAGGAAAGGAAAAATCAAAAGAAAATCCTTTGCTCAACAGAACCATCTCATGACAAGTTAGTAGCTTGGTTAAGACATTCCCTTGGGTAGGGAGGGATATACAGGCAAGTGTCCTCACATGGGATGTTTACGTATCCGATATGCATTATTTTAGTATCAAATAAGACCTTTTGCTTTCTGAAGAAATATGCACAACTGAAAGGATAGAATAGAACCCTTGTGCAGATCTGTCAGAAAATTATGAACTACGAATCAAAAAAACTTTCTCAGTCTTCAGTTTTTTGTCATCTGGATTCACTATAAATGAGAGGACTTCTGAAGATTTGGACAAACTTTTGATGTCATCTTTTGTATCTAAAAAAGTGATGGACACTTTAGCATGTATCATATCCCACGTGAATATTCTACATATTCCCTCTTGAGAAGGGGCTATTTTACCAACATGAATTTGTCCCTTCTGGGAGCTTTCCTGCCACCTGCAGTGCTCAAGTAGTATCCTCACCACCCTGCTTCTGCAGCTGCTGGGACTGGGCAACGAGATGCCTGTCACTGTGGCATGAATTGTCCCTCACCAAGAAGTGTTTTCTGGAGCTCCTATGCTTAACTGATGCTATTTTCCCCACACTTCAGTTTCTTTCCTGAGCAGAATGTCCCAACGTTTGCCCTTGGCTTCCTGCTGCCATCCCGTCCAAGATCATCGTACGTTTGGATATCCCCAGACATGCCCTCCATTTCTGTATGGAAATTTTTCCCGGATGTATTTGAGCTTCAAATGTGCTTTCTGTTGGGCAGACAGCGTAGTTCACTCCATGAGGCCAGGCTGTAGTGTCCTGCAGCTCAATGAGGTGAATGCTTGGCTAGTGCTTAGCCCTCCCTTCTCAGGAGGGCATCTCCTCAACAGTTTTCATCCCCACACAGAGAGCCTGCCTACCTGCTTCCTAGTTCCCACCCTGGCAGCTCTTGCCTTAGGGGAGGAGAAGGGGATGTTGGCTGTGCTTAGCCTGTGACATACTGAACACTGGCAGTCAATCTTATAAACCATATACTCCTTTCCTTCCCTACTGTCGTTCTTCTAGCGTGCAGCCCTATCAATTTTTCCCATGGTGGGATTCTGGATGGTCCTGCATAGTCAGGGTCTATCTCTCTTCCAAAGGGGCTTGGGAAAGAGCAAATGTCCAAAACCACTGTGCTAAAGAGCATTGAAATGACTAACATGAGGCAGGGGTCTGTCACAGATGGCCTCCACTCATGCGGGTAGCACACAGTCCCTCAGAGCCAGCTAGACCTGAAGCACCAAGAGCCCCTCCATGGAGGATGGCCTGGGCAGATCATTCAGAGCAAGATGGGCAACATAAGCACAGAGCACCTTCTCACCTGGACATTAAAGGCACCTGCCAGTTGGCAAATATTCCTCATGTATTGATGTTTATCCCTGGAAGGCACAGAAAGGAGGGTCCATTCTGCTTTATAGCTTCTTGCCAGTAGTGGTGATTTGAGGCTGCAGCATTAGGTGCCTGCTAAAACACGTCCATTATTGCAAGAAACTTGACTAAAATAGAGGAAAATATAAGAAAGTAATAATATCTGCTTACAGCAGCTCGAGGAGCAAATCTGCAAGTGTCAGGTTGTTCTGGTTTGAGTGTGAACAGAACTAATTCTGTTCAGTGATTTTACTTTTCAGCTCAGTTCTTCTAACTAACTGCACTGCCTGAAGTCAGCAGCCTGTTTTCACAGGCAGTGTCTGCTGCTGGCAGTGATAACACCCCATGGTTAGAGTTACTACCAAGGATTGGTGTGCAGACCAAGGCCACTGCTGGATCCTGTGTACCATTTTGCGGGGTGCAGAAAGTAAAAGGCAGCACCTGCAGGGAGGAGCGGACAGGGCAGGTGACACCAAACTGACCGACGAGGGATTCCATCCTATATAGGTCATATTCAGTATAAAGCTGAGGGATCACAAGGGTCTCACCATCTTGGCCCACTTTGCAGGCTTTGCTCTGCTTGGCTTGGGTCCTCTTCCAATTTCTTCCTCGGAGCATCCAGGGAAGACTCTGTCCATTCTGCCTTCAATCCCAATCTATGTGTTCCTGAATCCAGTACCAGAATCCAGCTCCTGTCTGCTGCTGGACCCAGTCTGGGGCTCTCCCAGTGCCTGCTCCACAGAATAAGTGGTGATGGTGATGAAATTACCATCAGGGAGGTTGGGTTCAATACTGGTTTTGTATATATTTGTATATATTCCGTATTATTATAATTTTCATTTTCATTAAAGCTGTTCTAGTTTCCTTTTTCTAATCACTAAGTCTCTCTCTCCCTTATTCCCTTTCTCTTCCCCTTTGGGGAGGGAGGGGGTTAACAGAGAGCATCTGTTATAGGTCTAAGGGGCTGCCCTGACCCTAAACTGTGACACAGGTGGAGCTCAACTTGCTGTTCCTTGCTTAGCAGCTCCAGATCCTGCTGCTGTGAGGCAGCTCACTGCCTTCACACTGGCAATGCCCACATTGGTACAGTGTGTGCAAGTCAGAGGCTAGCTCTGAACGGAGGGTTTTAACCCAGCCCCATCCTCCTCATCTCCTCTCTTGTGGGCAGCATCTCCCCACTGTCCTTGCTCTGCTCTCTGCTCACATGTTCTTCAGTTTGGCTTCCAGCTAGCCATGCATTGTGTCATGTTGAGGTACAAATAGGACTGGAAGCTTCCCCCTTTCTGGCCATTGCCATTTGCCTTGCCCCCAGGGATGCTGCACAGTTTAGATGCACACCATTAGACATGGGGACCATGCCAGCGTGGCCATGGGCATACCTCCACCTCTGCAGGGTGCAATAACGACATTCACTGCTGTGGGGCAGCAGGAATAAAAGAGGAAAGAAAGACTTGCAGTCTGTGCTTACCGCTGGGCAGATGAGATCCAAAGCTGATAGTGTTATCTTTCTGCACACCACATTATAGGTCCTGTGTTTCCAGACTGGGAACGGTTCCCTAAACAAACATATTTGACGGACATACACAGTCTCTTAGCTGAAATCGCTCAGGCCCATCTGTTAAGATGGCATTGTGCCCACTCCCAAGTTGGTGAGATGTTGGCTGTAGGGCATAAATACCAAGCAACCACAGGTTTAACATATGCAGCCGGTATACTCATCTAAACACTCTCCATCTCTCAGGACACTGCATCTCCAGCCAATGCTGCCACAACCTTTCTACCTGTTTCTTTGGGCTTTTCCCTGCAGGCTATCAGTTTAAGATACAGATCCCAAGGCTGGTCTCCAGATGCAGGCAAGAAAGGCTGGACTTTCATCCACTGTTGTATTGTGGGGGAACAGGGAGGGTGCCTTCCCTGAGAAAACCTTCCAAAGGCTTTTTGCGTGTTGTTCATGCTGATCAAGGAGCTGTGAGGAAACTTTATTTCAATAAGCAGAAAACTTTAAGGAGCTTTCTGAATAACAGTTTGGCTGATTAGCAAGGGGGCTTGTAATGCCTACATGTAGTGGACAAAGGCAAATCAAGGCCTGGGCACACACGTAGACCAATAATCAGGGTGTTACTTGTCCTCCTTTGAATTAGGAAAGTTAGTCTCCTCTAACAACAGCCCAAGCTGCAGACTCTAATATGTCTACAGTACTGTCACTTGTTTTATTAATGTGGTGCTGCCTCTCACTCCTGTGCCTATATTAGAATCATAGAATCATTAGGGTTGGAATGGGCCTCTAGGATCATTGAATCCAACCTTCATCCTAACATCTATCTATCCATTAGACCATAGCCTCAAGGGCTACATCCACTTGTTTTTTAAACACCTCCAGGGATGGTGACTCCACCACCTCCCTGGGCAGCCTGTTCCAGTGCCTCACCACTCTCTCAGTGAGGAATTTCTTCCTAACATCCAATCTAAAACTCCCCTGATGCAACTTGAGGCCATTTCCTCTCATTTTATCATTAGTAATTTGGGAGAAGAGACCAACACCAGCCTCGCTACAATCTCCTTTTAGGTAGAGAGCAATAAGTTCTCCTCTCAGTCTCCTCTTCTCTGGACTAAACAACCCCAGTTCCCTCAACCTCTCCTCATAAGACACGCTTTCCAGACCCCTCACCAGCTTTGTTGCCCTTCTCTGGACCCACTCCAGCACCTCAATGTCCTTCTTGAACTGTGGTGCCCAAAACTGGACACAGTACTCAAGATGTGGTCTCACGAGTGCCGAGTACAGGGGCACAATCACCTCCCTACTCCTGCTGGTCACACCGTTTCTGATACGGGCCAGGATGTCCTTGGCCTTCTTGGCCACCTGGGCACACTGCTGGCTCATGTTCAGCTGGCTGTCCACCAGCACCCCCAGGTCCCTTTCTGCCAGGCAGCTCTCCAGCCACTCCTCCCCAAGCCTGTAGCGTTGCCTGGGGTTGTTGTGACCAAAGTGCGTGATCCGGCACTTGGCCTTGTTAAACCTCATCCCATTGACCTCAGCCCATCACTCCATCCTGTCCAAATCCCTCTGCAGAGCCTTCCTACCCTCAAGCAGATCGACACCCTCACTTAATTTCGTGTCATCTGCAAATTTACTGAGGGTGCATTTGATCCCCTCATCCAGGTCACCAATAAACAAGAATGGTCCCAAAACTGAGCCCTGAGGGACACCACTTGTGACTGGTCACCAACTAGACTTAACTCCATTTACCACCACTCTGTGGGCCCAGCCATCCAGACAGTTTCTAATCCAGCAGAGAGTCTGCCTGTCCAAGCCATGAGCCACCAGCTTCTCCAGCAGGATGCTGTGGGAAACGGTGTCAGATGCCTTAACTGAACTCTAGGTAGACAACATCCACTGATCTTCTCTCATCCACTAGGCAGGTCACCTGATCATAGAAGGAGATTGATTGATTCAGCCTGCCTCTGTAATCCAACCTGAAGTCATTTATATCAACAACAAAGTATTAATTGGAAAAGCTCTGACTGTTTAACAGAGCTTCTGTGGGGTTTTGCTTGATCTTTACTTCTTTGGGTTGTCCAAACCAGAGCAACATTTTGAGGAGACTAGCTCTCCTCCTGCTCCACAGCCCTGAAAATCCCTCTTTCAGGACTTACCTTTTCCCAAAGTGATGGCTTCTGGTTTGGGTTCCTTCTCAGAAATAACCACCCACCTGAGGAGTCGCAAACTGTCCCACTTAAATGGGAATGAAGCAGAGCTTTTTCCAGGGAAGAGCCCTGTCTGGAGGATACCTGGAAGAACATGGGTTTTTTTTTCAGCTTGGACAATTACTAGAAAAGCAGTCCAGCATTTTATTTATGTTTTGGTTTTTGGGTTTTGGTTTGGGTTTTTTTTTTTAAGATTGGCAAACTTTGGAGCAGAATGGGAAGCCAAAGGAATTCATGATGGCAGTACCAGCACTTAGTGCACTGAGGAAAGATTTGATGTTTCTAATAAAACATGATCGTTATGCACCTACTGCAGCCAAAATATGTAATTGCAATGATGCTATCATCACTGCTATGCAGCTGAAAATTGGCCTAAGTCCAATGAAGTCAACAGACCAATTGTATTCTTTATAGTAGTGATAATGACATGTGAGCACCTTTCAGAAAAGCATTCAGGGACGTATTTACCATCATGATACTTATCATTTGCCAGCAGAAGATGGTATTCTGTGATCTAAAATAGCTTCTTTATTTTTTCAAGTGAAACACTGAAACACAGTTTAATTTGTTAAGCTTTACACCAGTATCATTGATGTGAGACCTCTCTCTTGGCATGTCTGTGTGTTTTAAATACACCATACTCCCTGTAAAACTGCACCAGTGAACTAGAGCATCACAGAAATGAGAATGTCATCAAGAAACACATGAATACAATTAAATAACTTAGGTGTGAAGAATGTAAACTGATGCTGGAAGAATGTAAACTGATTTACCCCAGACAGGGATCTGACATGCTAACTGGGACTGTAAGTAACTTGTCCTGAGCAAACTGAGTTTTCCTGTGCTCAGCTTCATGGAGCTCTCCCTATTCTGGCTGATCTCTGTTCACCTGGTCCTTTCCCTGCCTCATGCAGCTTATATTTGAGATTAAACAAAAGGCATGGGTTACACTTTTATGTTTTTTATAATGCCCAACTGAAGTTAAATGTGACATGCTTTATATAACCGATAGTGGAAAATAAAGCAGTCAGCCTTGTATCTAACACTGCATGTATATTCATCAAGAGGTCTTCCTACCAAAGAAGGTAGAATTTAAATCAGATAATAATATGCCTCTGCAGAAATGTTTTTGTTTTGTTTTGTTTTGTTTTGTTTTGTTTTGTTTTGTCCTATCCTTGGGGAAGAGTGAAAGTCAGTGGCCTGGCTATGTCCTCTCTGGTGATGTTAAATTTATTAGTGAGCTTTTTACTAGTCCCTGCATAGCAAAGCATGACATTTTGTAAAAAAGACACTTCTAGAAGCTCTTAGTATTTAATAAGTGATGGCATCACCTTTTTGCTGCTGTCAGCATCCTGTGTTAAAGGATCTCTTTGGGCTGTTGCACCATATAGCCAGTCCACAAAACATAAAACTGGTACAGCTTCTTTAAGGAAACAGCATTTTTTTTTTTTCTCCAAATAACAATAAAGTTGGGCAAAATAGTGATCAAGTTGCATTATTTTCTGGGCAAAATTCTCCCTCTGCAAGTCTGAATGTGCCTTTCCCAGTGCATGACCCAATAGGAGTAAAGACTCCTAATTTATTGGAGGGGTGCTCTTTCAGTTTGTGTTTTATTGGTAATTTACAATGCTGAATGCCCTCATATTCACCTTTCCCTCTTCTCAAGTAGGTGAACACAATGGAATTGTCTTGGTTGCAGAAAAAGGGATGCTTTCTCTGAGCATGCCCCATTAAATGGGAACTGGCAGACAACTGACAGGAGTGCGGTGGGTGTGATTATCAGTGCCGGATGAGAGCCATTAACAAAATGGAGAGTGTCATCTTCAGAGCACAAATATTTTCCCTTGCCATAATACCCTCTCAAGGGGACCTGAAGTGGACCTGCATTGTCCTGCATGCTCCCAGCCCCACTGCCAATTTTTTTTCTTTTTTTTTTTCTTTTTTTTTTTTGTGACTGCTGGGGTTTTCGGCGCCCGCGAGGGAGCGAGCGTGGGGCAGCCCAAGAGATGCTGGCACTTAGGGGCTATTGTACTTTCTCTCCTTGGACAAAGCATCTCCTGGCCCTTCTCCACTGGCCCCTGGAGCCACATTGATCACCAAAAGCCAGAGGAATAATATCCCAGGATTCGCCTCAGCACCTCCCAGAAGATCCCAGAATCGGAAAGATTTTTCTTAGACGAACTCATTTGGGTTTAATTCCTTTCCTGCCCGCTCTCCCCTTTTTTTGTTCCCTTCCCGATGGAACAGAAGATGGGTTTGTCGCCCTGAATTGAGAGGATTGTTTCACATCATCGGGCCATTCATCGTCTCCCCTCCCCTGTTGTAAAACACCATCGCCGTCCCAGGGAACAGTGGGAGCATTGTGCAGCGGCACGATACCACCCAGATTTTACCTCAGCCCTCTCCAATCCCGGGTTTTGTTCCCCCTCAAAAGAAAGCATTTGCTCGGGGGAGGGGAGGGGCTGTTCCTATTGCTTCCACTAACACGGAGGTTAAAGGAAAGATTGATGGGAGAAAGTTCACCTAGAAAACCAGGATAAATTTCTGGCTGGCCAAGGCCAGTTGTTTCTTTGTCCGGGGGCCATGTTTTTTGTTAATTATCTCTCACTCTCGCCTTTTATCGAGGAAACTGGCAGCAAAGAGCGGAGAAAGGAACAGGATATAGAGGTCAACGGGTCCTGCTTGGCCACCTAGGTATTCCATTTTAAATGTGGAGGGCAAGCAAGGCGCAGGGCAAACTTTTTGGGTGGGGGGAAATGGGGACTGTCAAAATAATACCTGGGAGTAGACCCAGTATTCACCCCCAAAACTCCCACTCCTGTACCCAAGATAAAAAAACATGATGCTGTATTGTGAACAATGCAGGAATACATTACATAAATTTCTCTTTGATATCCAGCATGTTTCCTGC
>JAAGNO010007008.1:36340-76637 GCA_033439905.1 Ceryle rudis
CAGTTAATTTTACATCCCTTTGCTCGTCCTTGTATGAAGAACAACATTGCGTTTTGCAACTGTTTTAAACCTCATTTAAATCAGGCCTCCTTTTTTTTTTTTTTTTTTTTTTCATGGTGATCAGCTTTAATGGCATGTTTAGAACCTAAGAAGAAATTACAGCTTTGCCGCAAACCAAACAAAATCCCGGTGCGCACACAATGCGTCGATGATAATTTGTCTGCAGGAACAAACCAGACGTGCCCTGGGCTTTGTGCACGTGGGCACTGAGGGTTATTATCGGTGTCAAAGCTTCTGCGGTGTCTTTCTGTGCTAAATACAGGGCTGGACCGTGGAAAATCAAAAAACAAACTCACATGCAGAGGCGCAATAACTTCTTCCTAAGAGGGGAGGGCTGCGTGCCTGTGGCCTATTATCCTACACTTACTTCTGCTCCTCTTCCTCTTCCAAGGGAACAGGGGAAGCAGCAGCGCCCGCAGGGCAGGCGCCTTCCGGACAGTAGCCCCCAGCAGCCCTGAGGGGATGCTCCGAGGAGAAAAAAGGGTGGCTAGGTTGCTTCTGCAGATCCCTGTTCTTCCAGCAGATTTCCAGGCTACCCAGTCCAGGTGGCTTCTAATATTGAATTTATGTTATTTTGACCCTAGAGTCAATTTCCAAAGTTTCACAGGGTTTTTTTTTGTTTGTTTCCTCTGCACCTTGATTCTTTTAGGGATTATGTCACTGTTGCAGTTGCTACTACAGTTTGGGTGACCGTTCACTTGACCATACAGAATTCCTTGTTAAAGCCAAGGTGCAATTTACACACTGAATGTACCACCCACAAAGCAATGGACTTACCCTCATCTTACTCCTTCTCAGCTTTACTCTGAGTCCACTGAAGCTATTAAGAAAACTCTACAGGCTGCTCTGAACCAGGTCCCAACTAAAAATTGCAAATTTCTGCAACAAAAATGAGGAGGGAACAAAGATGAGGAGGACTGGGAGAGCAGTAGCAGTGGCAGGAATGAGCCAGTCATATCCATCTGCCAGACATGTGATGGGTCTTGCTATCACAAAATGTTTATTGGATTCAGACCAGGAAGGCCTGGAATCCAACTGAAGAGACCAGAGTTGCCTGACCATCTTTCTAATCACTGGTTTTCACTCTTCATTTATTCATGGTTTCCTTGGTTCAGGTAGGGGGGCAGGTATGGTGCGATTATCTCACTGAGGCAGACAGTAGTGCCCTCACAGCTGGCCCTGGTGTAGCAGGCTCAGAAAACAGTGAACAAAACCTGATCTGACACCCACTTTACTGGACCATGCAATTTTCCTCATAATATTGCATGTTTTCAAGCACAGGGAGATGTATTCTGTGCTCATATTCATACACACACCTCCCACCTCCTGGGAAGACTCTGGAGCTCAATCTAAAGCTAAAATGCTGCCTGTAAGAAGAAAAAGAGCTCAACATGGGCTCTGAAATTTTGTATATAGGCATTCTGAGGAAGGCAGCTGACTTTTTCAGAAACAGGGCCCATCCACAAATATCTATGATGTCCAGGTGCTCTGCTAGTTTGTGGCTCCTCCAAAAACCTCTGTGTTTTATTTAAGGCAGTGATATCAATATTAAAGCCCAGCTTCAACTACAAAGTGTGTATTTCACTTCTGTCAGAGCATTCTCAAGGCTCCTAAGGCCCCAGACTTCCTGTTATTCTTGGTGAGGTGGAGACCTTTAAGAGCGCAACATGTACCAGGAGAAATATTATGGCCACAAATGGAAGTTGCCATATTTCCTATGGAAAATGTGTCCTTGACACTAAGCTTCTGGAAGCTTGCTCTGATCCTCCAGAAATTGTGTTCTCCCCTACATGAGTGTGATGGAGAGCATGGAGGCGGGATGTGTGTTCATATTCCTCGACATTGACAAGATGGATTTACTGAGAGGATAATGCGCGAAGTTGCTGTTTTGACACCTGGTCCTAACTACCCCAGGCCTGAGGCAGGAGAATTTTTGGAGACTCAGCCTTTCCCTTCATACTCCTGCTGGTACCCTGAATTCTCACTGAACTGCTGGGTCCTTAAAGCTGCACAAGCCTCTGTTGGGAGCCATACTGTAAAATCTGTATTGGTCTAAAACCCCCAAAAAACCAATTTCTGAACCTTAGGAAGCAATTCCTGAATTTGGCATCTGGCTGGGACAGCAGAGGGGCTTCCCATGTAGGAGGAAAACCTAGAAAAACTCTGATCTTCCTTTTCCATGAAACAAGATAGTTCTCCAAGTTAATGAATTTCTGGTTCTCCTTTGTTTATAGAGACCAAGTTGTCAAGCGAGGAGGTCTTACAAAGACTATGAAGCGTTTTCAGAGCATTCCCTGCCAAAAGTATAAAGCCTGTCCTGAAAGCTCAGGGCTTAGCTGTCCTCAATAAAGGTGTACACAGCCTGGTTTCAAAGATGTGGCTAGTAAAGGACAAACTTTCTCTCAGGTAACTGAGATAAAAGGTCATTGGCAGTTCAGGTGAAATATTTCAGAGAAGATGGTTTTGGCAGCTTGGTTTCACCTGGGAACGTATTGCAGAAGCTTCTTTTTTCTTGATTATAGTGATAAATAACACATGGGTAGGTTCACCAATTTGGTGTATGCAAGAAGTGGGTGAACTATGTCCTGTATCAATTAGGATCTTGCTAGTACAAGACACAGAGGTTGAGTGCTCCTGCTCACATGTCTGCATGCCCTGGGTAACAGTTGTTATGGCTGCTGGTTTAACTAAACAGAGATGAAACATCTGGAGCATTGTATCATGGAAACCAGTCAACCCATGACCAGACACAGTGGTTGGGTTGGGTACCTAGCCCAGGGCTGTAGGGCATGGGCAGAACTAGGACAGCAGAGGCAGAGGTGAGAGTATATAAGGTGGGCAGAAGGATGGGGCAAGTCTCTCCACAAGCTTAGAGAGCACCACGGGGGCGACCATACTGCAGATAGGGAGTCCACTGGCAGTGGTTAGCTCACTCTGGGCACTCCTCTGGGGGCAGCAGGCACACCCCAGGGCCGTGCCGGCTGCTCTTCCAGGGACCATCCCCTATAGGAGAAATGACCCTGCATCCTTGGTGTCCAGGTGCCTCACTCGGCACTGACTAGATCATCACCTTTTAATAATGCTACAGAGTTTATATTGGTTCTTTTCAGACTTTTATCACAATGAATATTTTAGTTATTATGTAGCACTAATAATTAAAGCTTGGTTTGCTTTTTCAATTTTAGCAGGCAGACAGTTCCCAGCAGATCTAGAAAACTTGATAGGTGCCAACTTTTGAGACACCAAAACCCACAGAATAACCCAAAATGAAGTTGTTTCACCTCTGCATTAATGCCTTCATCTCATAGACTAATGCTCACTGAGATAAACCAAGACCAGCTCACAGAACCAGTATAGGTAACTGAAAGTTCCTGTGATATACTTAAACCTTTTTTATTCTACAGAAGACCCAGTAGCATTTACCTAAAACACAAAACAAATATAGGAAGGCAGATATGTAGAGAATAATGCTTCTAGCTGACTGAAAGCAGGAATGTCTGGGAAAGCCTGGTGTCCTCATCCTCCCTGTACAGTTGTAGAGTGTAGGTGATGGGTGAGAAGGAAGGTGTTCATTTGCTGCCTGTGGGAAGACAGGCAGATCAGAGCACACTGGGGAAGGGTATGAGAGACCCCTCGATATCTCTGACCACCTTCAGCCAGGAGAAGAGGAACCCAGGGTTCCATCCTGCTGGGATGCTCTGAGACCTGAGACACAGGCCCATGCCCCTTGAGTACGGGTCAAGCACCCACACATCTGAAAGGAAAGGTTTGGGCAGAACTGATATATTCTTACTCCTTGTCTGTTTTGCAGTATTAAATCTCAGAAAGAAGATGAGCATGATCTGCCACAGACTGGTTTTGTGTACCAGAGAAGCTGATTTGGTGTGGGACGTGTTAATGAAGTGCCATCAAATGGGATGAGGCAGCAAGGGTGTGACTGATGGCACCCATGAGTCTTTAGTTCAGGTAACCTCCTATCCCTGTCCTAGTGCCATGTCTGGGGAGCACTGATGCTTTCATGACCAAACTAGCCCCACTTATCTTAAATACTCTCATGCCAAGAGCCAGTACCTCAACTGTGTATCCTAAACAGAAGAAAATCCAAACTTTATTTCCCATTTCAGACCTTATGATGCACTCTTTATTTGTCATGCTGCTGTCTGTGAGAAAAGAAAGTCTGTCTCCTCCATGTGCAAAATCCTGGCCTTCATGAGTTGGAAGTATTGGAGCAAAGGGGTGCGCAATGCGGTGAGGTGTTTAGCATTTCTTCCATCTCAGAGTCATCAGCAGGAGCAGCAGGAAGAGGCTGGCCATCCACCTCTTATGGCTGTAGTCCATAAATCTAGGTCAATATAGTCATAGGGCAAGGACTGTAGACAGACTGTGGCACAGGACACAAATTATGTACAGCCAGTAAAGTTGTCCCCTAAAGCCATGGGTTTTCCCACAGGAGGTTTTTCAGACCAACCGCTCATTTCTCCATCACATCTGCAGCAGCAGCCATGGCAGAGCACCATGCCAGCTCTCTGTTGCTAGCAACACAGGTACAGCGTGCTGTTTGCAAAACACCACCTGTATGTCAGAGGGAAGGATATGTGCTGAGACCTCTGCCACTTGGGCTCTGTCTGTCTTCTGCATCACTCCTGATACATCCTCTGGGTGTTCCATTGATAACGTTGAGGGTGAGTCCAAGAAAGAACTCAAGTCCACTGACAGTCACGGCCAAGGGGTTTTGACCAGTTATTACCACGCACCCTGAAGGGATGGTTCTTCATGGGAATAAATCCTTCAAGGCCTCCACAAAGGTTTCATTTCCAGTAGGTCAGGGCTAACAAAACTGGACTCTTACACCCAGAACACAAACATACCTTTACCCCAAAAGCAAGACTTGTGAAAAGCTGTAGAATTTGCTTAGCTAACTTCTTCCCCTGCACAGACACACACACATGTATATGCAAGCATTGTCCTTCCAGTAGAAATGGTGTCTTCATGTTTTTGAAGCCTAAAACAAATCAAACCCTCCAAAGTATCATATCGACCTCAAGAAATTTACGCTGTCCTTTTCACCTGTGTTCTCTTTCCAGCCCCCTCAACTTATACCCATTTCACCAGCTGCCTTCTCTTTCTAGCATTATAAGGCCCTATTTATTTTTGTCTCTACATTTGTCAAATCTTACTGTTTGAATGGCTACTTTTTGCATAGAGATCTGCTCGAGCTGGATGCTTAGACAACACCAAATGAAGTGGTTAGGACATTTACAGAACTATAACTCATGAAGAAGCACAACAAAATGGAATTTTTCTGTGGAAATTTTTTTTTTAATATTTTTAACAATTTTCAAACAGAGGCATAGATCTTTTCACAGGAAATTCTGAATGATCTGAATCTGACAAAATAGCTGTTTAGGACTTGTGTTTCGCTGCCTTTTTAAAAGTGCAGAGAAATTTGTTATAATTTCTTGAGAAATTATAACAAAATTACAATAATGAGAGTTTTGCACATGCTTAATAAAGCCTTTGTTATTTTTAGCAATTCCAGTCCCTGAAAACTCTGTTGCTTTTGGGTATGCTCCAGAACCAACTATGACTTTTGATACATCTGCAGAGAAAAATCTCTGCAGTTACAATTTTCTTTTGGCTGATGGAGGAGTCTTAGACTTGGATTCAACCTGCAGGACAACATTGTCTCTTCTGCTACCAGTGACCTACAGGAATCTGCCTGGCTTAATCTCAAGGGGATGAGAATGGAGGTTAGGAAGGAGTGTAACCAGAGGAGAGAGAATCGGTGTTTAGAAGCCAGATCTGGGACACCTGCAGTCTGGGCCAGGAAGCCCTTGGTTAGACCAGAAATGATCAGGGCTGGGATGCAGAAAATAGACAGGGGTAGGAGACAATGGTGAGGCCAAAACAGGGACATGAACCCAGCAGTCTGGAATAAGCTGGATTTGGAGAAAGGGTAGAGGGGAGGAATAGGCCAAGACAAGTCCTGCAGAGGATGTATGGGTCAAAGAATTTGCTTCATCAAGAAATGTGATGATGGTCAGAGATGTGGAGAGTCTCAGATGCAGTTGGCATCAGCAGAGGGGGATGCTTTGGACTAATAAAATGCAGGCCATGCCAGAATACTATAAAACAACAAAGCCCCCCAGTTAGTTACTACTTTTGACTGTGACCCTGTGCCTCAGCTCACTCCAGCTTTATTTTCTCTCTCCCTTCATCTGCTGCACTTTACACAGGAGTGGTGGAGATGAATACTTGTGGGGCACTCTAACAGTGCTGTGCCCATGGAAAAGCCCACGAGGACGCATAATTCTCTACAGAGCAGAGCTGGAATAGTCTCTAGTCAATAAGATGTACAGCTACACACCAAACAGTAACTAGAAGCTAAATACTGAAAACTGCTTTCTAGATCAGTGTAATCAATGTTGAGTAATCCTGAGTCCCTGAGAATGTGTGAAACTCACACACCCCAAAGGAAATGCCTGAGGGCAGTCCTTCATGTCACACCATGTCCGTTGGACAAGGAGGGTCCCGAAGGGGCCATGGTGGTTTTCCTGGGGCCATCTTTGAGGCACAGTCCTCCATCCTCACAGGCAGGAAAGTCTCTGCCAGTGCCCGGTTAGGTCAGGGCAGGGAAACAATGACAGCCAGCACCTTCAAACCCTGGGACAGGGGCTGTGAAAGGAAATTTTTGGTAGGAATTATGGCAGAGCAAACTCAGCAGGCTGCTCTTGTGAGCTCTTGCTACACAGAGGGGAAATTGTCCTTCAGAGAAGCTGAAGTCACTGCAGAGAGGACTTGCCTGCAACTTCAGTGAGTATAATTCAATTAGCATAATTTTCTTTCTGAAGGTGCTCTTCCTTACTTCTTTTAGCTTTTCACTTGTGAGCACTGATTTATCAGCTTCATCTTTATTTCCAGGTCACATTGGCACTACAGTGGCTTGCACGAATATTTTGCAAAATCTGCATGTGGCATCCTTTAATTTTTTGGATGGAATAGGGCTACAGAACTGTTCAATGGGGTGAGTTTGCCAGGGAACAAGACACACACATCCTCAGATAAACCTCTCTGCTCTTTTACACTTCTTGGCCCTTTGCGATACTGTTGTAGGGGGCTTCCATTGCCCCTATCTCCCTTGGTGCATGTCTGGCTCTGAGAGCACCTTTCAGACCCTGTTCTGCCCTGGGTTGTTACAAGCCCTGCTACAAGTGTCTCTACAAATATTTGTTTAGCCTATTGTCTACCTTGCAACATATGGTGAGATGCATGGTACAAATGCAGAGGGCATTCTCTTCTTTCAGTTGCCATCCAGTTGTTCTCCATCTTAAATGGACCACTGTAGGACCAGTACAAGGGCAGTATCCAGAATGATGGAGACCATAGAAAAGCAAAAGCAAGGTATGTAAGGCATGGAGCCCAGATCTTCCAAAATATGTATCTCCTTACTAAACAGGATGTGCCCCAAAGTTTTAGCTGTTTTCTGCAAGGCAAACACACTGAATCTCAATCAGATGTGGTGATTTTTGGTAGTGTTTGTCCCCTGCCTGGAACAACCCCAACCTCCCTGATGATGGGAGGGCAGTGGGAGTAAGAGGAGGGCTGACACTGGACAGTTTGGTGGCACATTCAGCTTGGTGCTGCTTCTCATCATCTTAAAGTGATTTCTTGTTTAGGGTTGTGTTTGCTTCTAAAGTAGCAGTTGTAATTTAGCTGCTGAAGTTGAACATCACTGCTGCAAGAACAAATAGGTTTGTATTTCAGCATGTCTCACAGTCCATAGGTAGGACACTCCATCAATTTTGATCAAATTCATGAGTTTTAACCTATCTCACAACATCGTTTGAAGCCTTATAGACAGACACAAGAATGTTTGTGCTTTGACTGGCACTCAATACACATTTTTTTGCCCCGTTCATTTTGTACTCCCAGATTGCTAGCTGTTGCTCCTTGCTGCCTTAAACCAGGAAGACATTTGAGGCTGAAGTGGTCACAGAAACTTCAGTTGCCTTCTCCAGGGCAAAACCGCTTTTTGTGGAGTCCTAAACCTAGTCACAGCTGCAGACAAGAGGTAGGATGCCCAAACCAAAACAACAGTCAGTGACAGGAGTGGATGGCAAATAAAAGGTACATCTGCACTTCAGCAGTGAATTAAGATAACTTGCACCCGTTTAGCTAGTACTTTGTGCATGCAAAATAAGTGTGAAAGACACAGGGAGAGAGATGAATTTTTCCTGGAAGAAAGTAACAAGCGCTGAAGTGCCACATTGTCCACAGATGCAGCTCTCCTGACCTCTCTGGAGCTTTACATTTTGTTAAGCATAGAAGAGGGCTGTTTATCTTGCATTTCCCATTACCTACTTCTCTGACACCACTCTGCTGTGGAGCTGGAGCTGTGTGCATTTAATCCAGCTGCTGGCCTGTGAGAACTGCTCTGTGCTCAAGTTTTCATACTAATTTAACACCATCAGGTTAGAATTAGAGTAGTTAAAATGATCCATCCTCAGAAGCCAGACCAACAGCAAGAGATGTGTAAATCCTGTGTAAGCAGTGCCAGTGCAGTATTTGAGCTCGCCCTCAGCTGTGTTCGCTTCTTGTAACCATACTGGGGCAAGCTGTGCTGGTGTTTTACTCACTGCTAACCTGACATCTGATGTCCGCCTCACATCATTGTCTCTCGCACAGCTGGATTCAACACAAATACACCCACCAGACTTGCACCCTTTAGTATTCATTTTACAGAGCTCAGTACCTCATTTGCAGGAGGCCAAAAGGGCTGTAAAAAAAAAAAATCAATCACTAGATATGACAGCCCTTTACACCCACTTTACATGGGCATGGTTCAAGATGCTGTTCAAGGTGTGAGTGGTAGGAAACCACGCTGCTGCCTGTCAGCTTGTGCACAGCTGAATTTGGCCTACACCTACGGTTAAACTGCAGGAGTCAGTTAGCTGGCTTCCAAAATATTATGGCAGACTTGCATCTGCAAGCCTGTTTGCTGTTGCAGCTGCTTCCACACCTGTCTATTAATAGCCTCTAAATGATCTTTTCTATTTTTTTTTTCCCCCTGAAAGTTGCTACTGCAAATTCACTTCGCGGTGTGACTTGATTATCCAAGTTATTAGTGCAAATCTTGAGTTAGACCTTTAAGGAAACACAGTGAGGTATCAGTTATTAACTTAACACAGCTCTGCAGCTAGGATGAGAGCTAAGGTCATGACCTTATAATGGTCAACCAGCCTATTAGTTTAGCAATGCGGAACTCAAATGTCATTTCAGCACCAGTCGGATGCTTGAATTTATTACCCAGAAAGCTCCTTACTTGAAAATGATAGGATTTTTTCTAGCAGCTGCTAGAAGTCCCCTTTTTAAAAATAATAGCTACAAATCTGCACTTTAAAAGTTCCCTCTGCACTCCTTAAATGGTAGGGTGACCTATGGCGAATGAGTAGGCAGAGCAGGTACAGCAAATCATTCGAACCTGTGGGCTTCAGAAAAAAGAGGGGAAAAGCCAAGATAAAGGAAAAAAATGCCAATCAAATTTAAATGATGATCCCATTAAATAAAGATTTTCATTCAGACCTCACCTTTCACAGTTTTCACATTTTATGGTTATGTCTTACAGGAAACAAATTCTTCCCTTTTATTTCCTTTCCCCTTCCCTCCCCCCATTATTAATTTGTGATATTCTGAGATAATTTTAGTTAAGGACGGGAGAAAAAAAAGAGAGGAAAAAACCTGACCAAAAAAATCTTGCTGTATTCAGTCCCCTGAGAATGTTGGGTCGAGTTTTTTGATCCCTGTTGCTCATTGATTTGAGGGCTGATGTAGTGCAAGGGGTCCCTATTAGTGGCGTCTGTCACTGCTGTAATGTTTTTGTTATTTTTCCTCATTTGTTCGCTCTGACATCATGTCATTACAGAATGGTGCTGTTCAGGCCCTGCCTTGGCTGTTCGTTAGCGTGTGTTTAATGAGCAGCTTAATTGAGCTGTCTACTAGGCCACCTGTCACCCTCCGGACTTATTAACATACTAATGGCCTGACATTGTATTCTCTGACAGGCAACAGGGTTTACTGATTTGATGTCTGGACATGGGGATTTTATGCAGGAATGAGAGAGGATATTGGGAAGGAGGTTTAAAAACGCAAATTAACTCTTTGGTATCTATGTATTTATGGCTTGCTTGTAAAAGTTCAACACAAAGTAGCAGGGGGAAACGGCCTTGCTTAGCAAGCCCGACTTTGTCATTGCAATTGCAGCACGTTTCTTCAGAAGAAAATATGCTTAGTGTAAGAAGAGCAGGCTTTACTTCTATTACAGTATTATTGTTGTTGCTGCTTCAAAGGAGAAATCTTCTTAAGCACAGAGGAAAGTTTTGTGACTAGTCTTTTCTCTACTGTGGCTAAACAAATGAAAGGCAAGAAATTTCCAGTTAAGGGATTTAAGTGCACGACATTGTTCCCACCTTTTAAAGCCAGATGAAGACATTCATCGCCAGTGAACACTGTGCTGAATTGTAAAGGTTCAAAGAAATGGCTTAAGTGCATGCAAGTTTAATAAAAACACTTGTTTTGATTTGGTTGTTTTTTGTTGTTGCTGCTGGTTGTATTTTTCTCCATCAGAGGAGAAGCAGACCTTCTGTCACAAGAAAACTCGGGTTACCAAGCAGATAACAGATCCAGATGGGGTGGCTTTAAGTCCAGCACTGCAGTAAATCCACCTCATATGCATACTGCACATGCAGACATGGGGCCATATTTTTGGGTGTGTGTGGGGTTTATTCTATGTAGGAAAGGATTGGGCTGGGTGGGGCTCACCAGACCTTTGCTCAGGTCCAACTGGTACTTGCCAGCACTCAGAAGAGAAAGAAATCCCACTACAAGCAAACACAGCATGAAGACAAGCCCTGAGGAGCATGGTTTTGGCTGCCAGATGTTTGCTGGTGAGAGACAGGACTTCACACGGGACTCGGCCAAGACACTGAGCTGCCATTGGTTCCCAGCCACAGAGAAAACATGTGGGGTTTTGGTCCCATAGCTGCCTGACACGATCCTCATGGGTGCCTGCAAATAAGTTACTATGTAGGGCAGGGAGAAACAGACCACATGGAGCAAAATGGGTCCCCACTGACAATGCAGAAGGGCTTCCCTGTTCACTGTGAACCACTTCAAGCCCCCTAAAGCAGTTTAGTGACTAGCAGCTAGTTGTGTTTAAGCATAGTAGGACAAAATAGCCACACTTCCAGCAACATAGTAGAGCCAGGCAGAAGGAGTCATATGAAATATCACTCCAGGGTGGTGGGCTTCTTTTGGTGCATCAGATGGAATAACAACTACCCAGATCTTTTCAGCCTTAATGGGTCAGCATGTGGCTAGTTTTCCAATTTCTCAAACTATGGATGGTCACATATTTAAATACCAAGGCATCCTTGTGATTATATGGCACAGTCCCCTGTAAAGCACTGTTTGCAGAACTGCATCCGTTAATTAATCTCTTCTGTGAGATGGTAACTTCTGGCTAAGCCAAGGCGCGTCTCTCTAAGAGTTCCTCATCATGTAAGCCACGCGGAGCATGCACAAGAGGAAAACAGCTAGCATCAATGAAACTGCCCTAAAGTGGACTAGGAAGGCAGCTGAGAATAATTATATTTCTTGTCTTGTGGGGAGGAGGTAATTTTGGTTATTTCTGCCAAAGTTTGCTTTCTGGAGTTTGGACAGAGCCCCTGGGTGTTTCAAACAACAGCAGTGATCAGAGAAGCTATTTTCTGTCTGTCTTTGGCAGAGAGCTGCTCACTTGCCTCCTGAGTGTGGATGTTGCTGGTGTGGTCTGCACTTTTTGTCACGTCTAGATGAGATACTGCATTGCTGCCTGAAAATTCCCTGCCAAAGAAAAAGCTAGAATAAACCACAGAGGCTCACTTATCTCCTAAGTGCATCCAGAGGAGCTCTGAGGTCTTTAGTTATAATACAAGGGGTAACTTTTGATTCAGAGCTTGAAGCGACCTGTGGTCTTCCTCCTGGGAAACCACCTGCAGTCCTCATCATGCCACAGCAGAGATGATGAGCAGAGGAGGGGGAGCTGCTAGTGTAGGGCTGTCCTCTGGGGACTCCCCTGGATTTGAGTTCATGATCCGTCACATTGTGGGAAGAAGCCAGATCTCATCAAAGTTCAAAGGCTCTGACAACGTTCGTTATTTCAGGTAGGTATGTTCATGGCATGGAGGCTTGTGGGCATAGTTTCTTTGAAAAACATCAGAGAGGAAAGGCTTGCTTTGGCTTCTGCCATGTATATATGAGCATGGAGGGAACACTAATATCTGAAGTATCTCTGGTCTTCTCACTTAGATAGGATTTATGAGTGCTTAGGATTGTTTTTTGTTACAAAGGCTGAAAAGCACATTCTTACAAAGAGGAACATGCCCCTGTAAAACCAGACGGGTGACATTTTTGAGTATACTAGTGCAATCTAATTAAGCACATGTAGCCTGGGTCTGAAAAGTATTGGCTGATTACCTTGTTTCATGCAGTTTGGGCAGGAGTCCCACCTATGTCATATCTGATTGCTGTAACAGTACCACACACCGGCCATAGACATGTCTACGTGCAACCTAATTCAGGCTCTTCTGACAGCATCAAATTCTGTACAATTCTGTTATAAGGCTCCCAGCAACCTAAACCTGTAGATTTCTTTCATTTACTATTGGTAGTGCCTGGTGGGTGTCTGGATTATGCTGTGGTAGATCTACACACAATTTAACACATCATGATAATTCCTCTGCATGCACTTATTTTTGTATCCTGTCTTTCACAGAACTAAATCACACCTTCTGAAATTAGTGAGAATCAGATAAGCTGATGCCGTGAGATGAGATATGCCATGAAACAGGAGGTAAAATGATATACCTGTTGGACTATGTGCTGGACTTTGGTTTTGCACAGATAAAAATTCAGCTGGATATGACTCCACTCAAGTTGGCGTGACTGATAGTGAAAACTCTCACATCATTAATTATTTCAGTGGATGCTGAAGAAGCAGCAAAAGTCAGCATGCATCAGCAATGCATGATTTTTAAGAGGAATGCAAATTAATTTCCTTAGTAGTTTCCAATTGAACTTCAGGCTTCACCTCTGAAGATCCAAATGCTGTATTTTTTGTTTTCAATAAATCTGCTCATTGTCCAAACAAGGGTTAGGGCCCTCCAATTTTATGAACTGTCTCCTTCCTCATCAAAGTGTCCACAACTCAGAGGGTCTGAGCTCCTGACAGATCAGCAGATGAAGAACATGTCCCAAACCTTAGGAATCCTGAAAGCTTCATTGTCCCATGCCATTGAGCAGGGAGCCTACAAACCCTGTCAATCACTACCAGCCCTCAAGAAACTGGCACCCAGGGCTCACAGGTCCAATGCCAATGGGAAATTTTCAGAACAAAACACTTGAATGATTTCATAGAATCATAGAATCACAGAATGGTACAGGTTGGAAGGGACCTCTGGAGTTCATTGAGTTCAACCCTCCTTCCAGAGCAGGATCACCTAGGGCAGGCCACAGGACAATTTCACAACTCCTAGAATTTGTCATAGAAAAGACATGCATGTTTCTCTTAGATGCAAAACTGAGGGAATCTGTGGACTCATCCTCTCCCCATTCAAGTTAAACCACTGTAGAAGCATGTTTCTCTTTTTCACAGGGTGTTTTCTTCAAGGAAAGGAGGTCCTACTCCAGCAGCTACAGAATGAATGTCCTATTATCTTTTTCACTTAAAGAGTAAGTAAGGATTTTGCTTCAATGGAGCCATTGTACTCCATATGTTAGAGATAACCAACTAGGACACACACAAAAGCTCTTCTAGCATTACAATGACCACAAACACCCCAGAACACCTTATCACACAAATAATACAATAGGCAGAAACCTTGATTTCCTGATGATTTGGGATGTAGCCAGATGTACCTGGTTAGCTGAAAACAATAAAAGCCTGGAAATAAGAGGTTAAAGATAAATCTCATGTGTGACATAATTCTTTCATAAAATTACTCTTTCTCACTCCAAAGGGTTTCTCATCCTTTTTCAAAGTGAGATGTACATTCAGCTTCTTCAAACATACATAGAAAAAGGAAGTCCTCTACCTGCTTTATCAGTACTGTTGAGTTTTCAGCATTGCTCAGCGGACCCTCTCATGCCTTTGGGAGAGGATCTGCCATAGATGGCAAGCACCAGGGCTGCAGAGGCAAATGGACTGTCCTAACTGGCACTCATGTGAAGGGTTTTGAGGCTGTTGTTAATAAATGTGCTGCTCTTTTTGATGAATACTAGCAAGATACAAATTGACCTTTAAACGTTTTGCCTGAAGTGATTTTCCTGACTATGGAAAAATCTTACCTTTGCAAATTCAGGGTTGGGTTATACCAGTACTCACTCCTTCAACACGGATTTCACCAATTCTGTTAAGGCTTGTTCAGCCTCTTTAGGGGGTTTAAGGTCAAGCTCACGCCCCCCCTTGGGAAAACAAGAGAACACCTTTGTGATCAGGATACCAGAAGGATTCAGGATAAGGTAAGAAGCCAAAGGGGTTGAGTTGGAGGTCTTTGCACCAACTCTGTAATCATGTATAAATCACTGAGCTTTTCCTTCCACAACTGGTCCTATTCCCTTCCTTCCAAATACTGCTAATGGATTTGAATTTGGTTTTCCCATAAATATTTAGATTTGCAAACAGAAAAGATACATTCCTCAACCTCACAGCTGATGAGAAAGTTAAACATGTCATTTTAAAACAGCCAACATTTCTGTTGAAGGTTATTTGTTTGCCAAAGCATACATTCCTCATTAAAATAAATAGAGAAAGCAATGAGCCCAAACTTTGTGGCAGTGCAGGTTATGAGTAATGATGGCAAATTGGCTCAGGTAAGCATAGGGCAAGGCTGCAGAGATGTGTCTTTTTGCTCTTGAAAATAACAGGCAGAACACTGAAGCAAGGGAGAAAGTACAGAATATTGAAAAATTGTCCTTGTTCAGTGTCCTTGTTTCAGCTTAATTGGACAAAATTCTATTTAGTTGTGTTACTACTGAAAAAATACATGTAAAATATTTTTATTAAAAAAAGTGTTTATAAATTCACTAAGATGCTCTTGATCTTTCACTGGATTAGAAGGTTTTATTCAGGTTGCAAAATACAAATTCACAATCTCCTATGAGACCAAAGGACATGGCTTGTATTGTAAGGGTCTATAGCTTTCTGGTATATGCATATTGGGCACCGGCAAACACTTGTTACATTGGTCTGAGGCAGATCCAAGTTTGAGAGGCATTGACAGGCTCATCCTCTCATAGGCTTTTCAGCCAGCCCTGTAGCAGGAGCTGCACGATCACCCTATGGGTGATGTTGAAGTCTACAGCATAGCTGTATTTCTGTACTCTGTAAATGGATATATTATTACTGGGGACATGCTGGCAGTGTAAATGTGTCTGCTAGCTTCTGTTTCTTTCTAAGTGATACATTATTTTTATTCTTCATGTTTACCAAGTAGGAACCTATGAAAATCAGAGATGTTATCCTGTCATTTTGGAGGATAGTTGGTAAAATTAAGAGCAATGAAAGAAGTGTCTATATACTTTTCTTGGAGACAAAAATCACAAGTTACAAAATACTGATTATGCTAAACCAAAAACTTGTCTGTTATTTCCTTAAAAATAATACCTAAAAAACCCCAAGTATTGGTTGACAGGCTTTATTCACGGGCTAAGAAGTAACAAGCAATGTTGACTGAAAGTTAGTCTGTATATTCCACCACAGGGAGCAATACATTCTTCAGAGACGTATGTTTACAGGCAGTCAGGAAATGGTGTTTTTCAGAGTGTCTGATTATTTTTGTGATCCAGAACTAAAGGCAAAATCCTCCTCACAGAAAAGGCACCCAAAGTTTTCACTGGAAGCAGGATTTTCCACTGTATAATTTAAGTATAATTTCTTCTTAATTTCCTTTTCTGTTGACAACACTGGATCAACTTTGCTGTCTTCTCAAGTCTGTATGGGGCTCAGATGTGACCCTGTGGCTGGAACCACCACTGCCCCCTCTCTCTGCTGCATGGCCCCTGTTGCCTTCTCTAGGGGGGACAACATGGTTGGGAATCTCCAGGTCAAGCTGTTATCTGTGCTCTGTTGCCTTTTTTTGTCTCAAGGGTTTTGACACGCAGACAGTCACTTCTCTTGTCTTTTCATTAACTGTTTCTTTTGCCATTGATCTAATGTTCACCCAGATCATTTCCACAGGGTGCTTCACTGTGTCCTTCTGTTAAGGGCCTCCCATAGCTCTTAGGTAATTTCTCACCTCTTCCTTACATTGTGAAATGCTTGATGGTTTTCATCTGCTTGTTGAAACAATATGCTAGACAGCAATCTCCTAGACTGGAATATCTGAAAATTCCCTAGAAGTAGACTTTACCAATATCCCTCTTTTTTTCTAAATGGTGGTTCTGAACAGCCACATCCACCCTCCCATAGGAACAGGAAAAATGGCCAGAGGTTTGCCAATGGCGCATGTGTCCTCTGATTTATCCTTCTCATTTATCCTGAAGGTTCAGCAAGTTTATGAGCCATTTCCACCAATCCTGAAGTGTCCTAAAGGATCACTTCTTTTCTCCATGTAAAACAGTTCATGTTGATTTATGCCCAGTGTGAAGAGTTTCTGTAGAGTCCAAGGGAAAGATTTTTTTCCGGGTGATCTTTAAGGTCTCAATAATGATTGACTTGTGTCAGGCAGTTCTGGAGACCTTGCACATTTCTTCTTGTAACATCCACCAATGCATACAAAAGAGGAGATCTAACTCCTCTAACTCATAAACTTCCTATTAGAAACACAGTTTATGATATATTTAGACAAACCCAGAAATACTTTCATCCATCAGACCTGTTCATGACTAGTTTCTGTGCTGTATTTCTGATTTCCAGAAGAGAATTTCCCCACTCATTGCATGTCCAAGAGTTGTGAGTGTACCCCTTGGTTGTGTTTATGTGAGACATAGCTCTGTTCACACCAGCCAGATAACACTGTATGAAGTTTTGCAACCTCACATTTAAGTCATCTAAAATACCATGCTTCTTACTCGCTCAGCTCTGGCAAACCAGTTTTCCTCAGGGGTGGTTTTGACTAGAAACCATGCACAGGTAACACATGTTTTGCAGTCCAGCTCTGGCTTGGGACTGGACACATGACCTGGACATCCAGATATTTCTGCTGGAGAGGAGATGTGGGCTTCTTGGATGAAACCACATGTAGGTGAATGCTAGTTGCCATGATAAGTTTGGTTACTAACGGTGGCTGTGAATAACAGCTGGGAACACTTGCAAGAGGCACCTGAAAGACTGAGGTCATTCTGCCTAAGCCTTTTCTCATCCCCAAGTAGAGGAAATCCAGAAGAGAATTGGCACCAAAAACTTCACTGTGGCACCAAAGTAGACCATCATTGCTTGCCAGCAGCTCCAGGGATTCAGTCAGTGGCATGTGTCTCTGTTCTGTTGCATGACACATTTTGGGCAGAGTTAAGACAGGTAATGCTGGGGTACAACAGCTTTGTGACCTGAGGCCCTTTCTGCACTGTCAGGCCAACAGCCAGGGCAAGGGGATGGTTCTGGGCCACCATCCTCACTTACATCTCTGGGCAGAATGGCAAAATCTCCCAAAGTGCTGCAGTTTCAAATGGACATTTCCAGTTTTCTGCTCCCTAGGGCTTTTTTAACAATGCCACTACATTAAGTATCTGGCAATGTCAGTTTAAATCAGCAAGTTTTCACATTTGTTTCAGTGACTTGTTCTGTTTACAGTAGTGTATTGCACCTGACAGGCAGACAGCACATGAAGATTCTCCGTTCCCTCTCTGCCCACCCTGTGTGCCTCTCTGACACCTCCACGTCCAGGTTTGGGCTGCATCACCACTTATCTCCACTTACCTGAACTAGGAAATGTTTTAACAACAAATGTAGAGGGTCTGTCCCACCTCAGGGGCAGTTATATTCTCAGCATCGCTTTCCCCAGTCCCTCCTTCTTTCTCCCTTCCTGGGAATGTTGCAGTCTCACAGTTGGCATGCCAGATGAGACAACACTGCCTCTAGCCTCTGACCTGATGCCTACTGCAGGTGAAAAGATCATTCAAAAAAAAAAAACCCTTCTGTGATTAGGTGCTGCTGTCTCTCATCTTGAGAAATCTTTCCACTTATTTATGTTAGCAGTTGCTGATCTATATGGACACCCATTTTGAAGATGGTAACTTTATTCTAATAGGTAATTCTATGCCTTCTTGGTCCTGCAAAACAGGCTGGGCTATTTCTAAGGTCGTGGCCTAGATCTGTGTCTCTACAATGAACTTTGACTGGGGTCATGCATTTAGTTTCTGCAACTGAATGGACATTACACTGACCTCTGCTAAAGAAGCCAGTACTGAAAATGCTGCCTTCAATAATTAATAGTAACTTGTTCTGGTCCTCAGGCTGGCCAGTTAAGATAGCAGATGTCAGGAGCAGCTAGGACAGATGGCCTTGAGCCTTGTCCTGCTCACCAGTTGGATATCACAAAATATGAGGACTCTTGTTCAAATGTGCTTCCAGTTTCTCCTTTTTGCACAAAATAAAATTATCAAGCTGATAATTGCTCTTTCAATTCCTGTACCTAGGTAGGAGGAGGAAGAGGCAAACTTCACCATATTCAGATCTGGTTTGGAAGAAGGGATGCAGTTGTGGCATTCTGTGAAGCCCAGGAGATGAAATATGGGTCATGATAACATCATAATTTATAGAAGACAAAAAATTTCCCCAACAAATGAAATCCAATGGGATAGAGAAGTACACTGGCATTCTTGCCTTGTTCTACCTGGAGAGGGGAAGAGAAATGAAGCATCTCCAATTAGTAATGCTCCCCAAGGAATTTCCTTTTTCAGTCTTGTTTTCAGTTGCAAATTTAAAAGATCATTAAAACCTTGGGGGGGAGGGGAGGTCCTTCACTATTTCTTTTCTGTCAGAAGAGTTCCAGAAAAAAAACTACAGAAGAAACCATGATGTTTTGCTCCTATCTAAAACCAAAATCTGTGAGCCTTTTCTCTAAAAAGCTGTCAGATTCCCTTTTTTGGAGGCAGTATATCTTAAGCCTAGCAGCTGGCTAGCCTTTTCATTAATGTGAAAATACACCCCATTGGTCAAATCACAGCTTTTCAGAAGAGAATAGCTTGCATATGCTTAACCAGACTTGTTAGGTTTCAGCCAGTGACATCCCTGAAGAAGATGAGGGCAGGCTTCAACACCAGATTGAGCCTTAGTCCTTCTGAAACTAACTCCAGGCAGCACCAGGAGAGCAGAGGACACGTCTCCCAAGGACCTCCTGACTGAGAGCTCACCTAACCTCAGGAGGAAAACCTCAAAGATCATAGAACTCTGCCAGGAGATCATTTCACCTGCCATGACTTGCTACATTATCACTGAAGCTCTGAGTTAAGGTTGCTTATCTAAATGCCTTTGATGTCCAGATAACAAGTGACATGTAAACTGGAGTCTGTGCCTCTCCACTGGTGTACCCCTATAGCCTGCCCTGGCTATGGGTGGAGTTCTCCTGATGGCTACCATGGGTGTCTCACAGTGGCAGTGAGTACAGATGCAGTGATTTTACAAAAGTCTTGCTATGTGAAACATGACATTTTTTTTTTTTCTTTTTCAAGAGTTAGCAAGAAGTCTATGCACATCCACATAGCCCTTGTTAAACTACATGAAAATGAAGATTAACCAGAAAAAGAATGTACAGCTGGGAAAATAATAGAAATTAATATCATTACATGCATCTGGTTTACAGGAAAATTAAGATAAGGCCATAAGCCCTTAATAAGGCTAGTTTTTATAAACATACAGGGAGGAGATTATAAGCATACCGTAAACGAGTTTGCATAAAGTGATTTATCATGGGCATGTTATAAGGTTCTACCATGCCCTTCCCTCTACAACATGGCTTGGGGTCTAACAAATGAATGAGAAGCACAAAACTCCCCAGACACAGAAGTTAAAGGCGACAAGATTTACTACACCCATTCAGCCCCAGCCCCACAAAGGAGCCAGCTCTCATTATTTTCAAGGGGGGTTACGGTGCTAAATACATCAAGGCTGTCCTCCTCACTTTTGAGTGCCTGCCATTGTTACTATTGAAAGCCACCGGAGCAGTGTCAGCCTCACCCCCATGGCTCCAGCCCTCCACATGGAACCTGCGCTGGCTGCAGATGGCAACCAGCAGCGCCCTGTCCCGTGAGCAACAAAGGGCCATGAGAGTTACGGGGTGGCCACTTAACCCAATTAATGCTCTCCCTCCACTCTTAGGCAGACCACACAATCTTACTGCATGCTTCTGGCTGCTCACGAAGCTGCTTGGAGAAGCTGTGCTCCTCCATCCTTGCTCTTTGGTCTTGTCTTTCCTTAGTTTGGGGTTAGGTCTTCCCTCCTATTTCCTACCACAAGATACTGGAGCAGGTCACCTGGAGAAGCAGTGGAGCATTCCCCTTTGGGAAGCTTCTAGGACAAGTTACACAAACCTTTGCATATGAGGGAGGAACATGGGATGAGTAAATTGACCCGTTCAGACTACACCTCACTCTCTGAGTCCATTCCTGCTCTGATCACCCTCATGGAGAAGTCCTAACATGTCCTTACAAGCTTTGCAGTAGCTTCTGAGGGCAGCAGCTCCCAGGACTGATGTAACTGGTGTTCCACCACTGTCTGTGTCAGTAAGAAATGAGTTTTTCACTGCAGCTCAAGAATGGTGCTGATTTAATCTCCACTTGCTCTTCATGGAGGATAGCATCTCTTTAGAGGACCTGCCTGCAGGGTTTACACAAGTGGCCGAAGTATTCTGGAGACTCAGTTCTTTATTGCAAGTGACAAGAGCACCATGTTGGGGACCTAAGGGTCCCCAAGGCTACACTCTAGCTGGGGACCCAGGTCTATGATTTGTGAAGGTTCCTCAGTATCTTTATCCAGGCAAACCCAGAAAGCATGTCAGAAGCACTTGAAGGAGAAAAAAATGTGGCTTATAATACAGTGCTGTGCTGGGGATGTTCAAGCTTGTTCCAGGGACACTGGCAGAAGGGTGTGTGCAATTCTGTGAAGCAGCTGCAGAAATGATGTCCTGACCCTCAGAAGCAGAAGTGACACCCAGCTGTGCTGGCAGGACAATGTTGCATTCTCCTCATGGCCTCTGCTGGGTGGTGTTGGCAAGACTGTCAGGGGAGAGAGACAGCAGAGAGTCCTGAGTGGTTACAACAGGCCAATGTTTTGCAAGAGAGCATCAAGGAGAGCAAACAAGAGAGGCCAAAAAGCAGACTCTGTTTTATGGAGCTTGACCAGAGATCGGGACGCTTGTTTGTGTCTCCAATGAGGTCTTAAAAGGAAGACCTCATCTGCTTTGCAGTGCCATCGAAGGTGTGGTGGCTCCTGACTGCAGAGCTAAATTCTTGTACAGCTCAAGTCAGTGATGCCCCTGGGTCCTGGATGACTGCTGTTTCCTCTCCTGTATCTCAGTTGGGTCTGACAGATATGATTTGTAAATTATTTTGACAGATCCTTTCAGAGAAGATGAAATGCCAAGGAAAAAAGTGCAATTATACAATACTGTGGTTTTCATATCAGATCTATTTATCCATAGCAGCTCATGTGTAGTGCATGCTCATTACTCTTGAAGGTCTACCATTTGGAAGAAAATTTTGTTTTAATACCACTGATTCAGTCCATGCTATTTGCAAGAACAATTAATTTCTGTCATGCTGTGTTGGGACATTGCCAAGAAAAACCTAGATCTGACTGCAGAGCTGAGTTCTGGCTTTTATAGTTTCTATGCACCAGAGAGGTTCTTTGCTTCTGCAGCTAACTCTGTATGTGCCTGTGGCCAGACTCTGGCCAAATATTTTTTATTTGATGATTCAGGACCCAAAAGAAATCAATTTCCCATGTGTTTTTTTTTCAGATGGCTAGGTCGGCATTACTGGTGTTTGGTTACACTGGAAGCTAGGGTTGCTTTAAAGATCCTTTTTCTTGTCTGTTTTTTTTTCACTAACTCTGATGTTTCTTTGAAATAAATATTTGATTTTGTGGGAAGTATTTTCCCTCTTTGCTCGAATCTTTGATGTGTTAAAATGTCTTTATTAGAAACTGGAGCTCTCCTTAAGGCTTTTGGCCCTGGTAATTATTTTATTTTTGTCTAGCAGATCTCCCAGTGTCATTTTTCCAATAAAAGTCACCTTCGCAGTGGCCAGGTGGGTTAATACTGCTAATCATAGGGTTATGTTATAAGGAGTTTTTGATAGAAAAAAAAAAAGAAATCTCCAATATGTTCAGCAATTTCACCCCTTGCTGAGACAGCCTGGCAAGTGGCTCTTATGCTGGGATGCTGAGCTATAAGGGAGCATAAAACCATCAAAGGCAGAGACGCCAAGGGGAGCACAGACACAATCAACTCTCCAATTTCCAGCCATCTAGGCTTCTCAGTTAAGGCAAGTGATTGCCTCCAACAGATCCTTTGCAGAGCTGCCAAGTTATTAGGAGCTGCTCAAGGGAGAGGAAGCTCAGAAGGTGTTCCCAGTGGCTGAAACCAAACTGGCTGCCCTGCAGCCACAGCCCAGCTCAACTCTGGAGCATTGTTGACCTCATTTCCTTGAAGCTGGTGGGAAAAAAAGTGAATCTAAGTTTCTTTGTGGCTGCTAATCGGTACTCACATCTGAGTGAGTTATCATCCTCAGAGTTTGGTTTTGCAACCTTGTTCTTCCCTCCCTACAACCAGACTTTGGTCAATGCCTCTATGAGGATTTCTCTCAGGCAATCTTCCTCCTTCCCTTTCCTTTACCCTCCCATGGGAGGTCTCTGCACTTAGAGACAGGAAGTGTTTATGGATGCTCTCCATGGGACTGTCCAGATATATCACAGGGGAAACAACCTGTAAAAATGAATGGGTTTTAGTGTTACGTTCACTAGCAAAAAATACCACTAGAAGCCAAATTCAGGAGGAGTTGGGGAGAGTTTGAGTCCAACAGGAGTATCAGAGATAGTAAGTCAGGTAACAGAGAAGTGATGATGAATAGTCAGTTGTCAAGATTTCTCTTCCTGCTTGTAATTCTTACTGCATGGTAGCACTCAGTCAGGACAGAGTTATACCAAGCCATGTACAGACAGATAGCCACAGTGTCCCCATTTCAAAGAGCTTAAGCCAAGTCAGTAAGATAGGCAGTTCACCCTGGCACGGAATGGGGCTGCAGAAGTGAGCCACAGATTCCCCATGTGGGATGAACCTGATGTGAGTGGGATGTCAGGAGATGAGGGGGCTGCAGTTGCTGCCAGAACATTGACTGAGAAGGTGAAGCAGGGAGCTTGGGCTTGAGCATTTGACTGTCTGAAGAAAAGGGTTGAAGAAGAGATTTGAGTCATGCAAGGGTCTGCTACTAAATGAATCTTCCATTCAGAAGCTGAATGGAAAAAGAATCTCAGTTTAACATAGTTGATAAGTAATTTTTTTCTTTCCAAACAAAACCAAAGAAATGCACCCAGCAAGCTAAGTGTGGGAAACCTGCTGGCTACAGTTCTCTCCTCAGGCAGGAAAATATGCTCTCACAGCTTCTTGGGGGGTAGGGGGGCGTGTGGGGGGGTTCTCATGCAGGTGCGCACTGCAGCCACTGTGGCTCCTAAGTGGACCTGGAAGAAGTTCTTCCTCCTGATGAATCTGATCTTTCTGGTTTTGTACTTATTTTTAAACTTGGGCAAAACAGGTGAACCCAGGCCAGATAAGTAGCTTAGGTTATCCCAACAACTTGTACTTTTTGGTGTTGATACTATTTGGCAAAATTTAACTCAGGTCTAACTGAGTTTCTCCCAGACAGGAACACTGGTGTTACCTTGCTTCTTCTTGTTTACCCCTGGGGATGGTGCATGAACTGGGTGGGTACTAAGGAGAACAGAGTCCTTGTCCCACAGATCAGGTGGTCTGAGCATGTTCAACTCCACAAGAAGAAATGTTTCCCCTCCTTTTCCCTTGGTATCAGAGGGACAGAGACGGTGAGTTGGTGCAAATCAGGACAAGAGAGGTGTTTCCTCAGGGGTCCTCTTGACCTTGACAGGGCATGTAAGAAAGAGATGGAGATGGGTCTAGAGGCAGGGGGCTACCTCTGACTTTAGTGATTGGGTATAGCTCCTCAGACACCTCAAACTGAAAGGTGACATTAAAGTACAATGGCATGTGAGGCATTCTCACTGTTGAACACCGGACATCTAACCTCAACACCCTGCACAGTCTCCTGGAGAGAGGGGAGCTCCTTTGGGGAGTTATTCAGAGCACCTCTGGAGAAAACAATCCTTCCCAGTGATGGCCACATTGCGGGTAACTCAGGTACTTTCTGCCAGGCTTCCTCACAGATGTCCATAATGGAGACAGAGGCAGTGGTACCACCCCACAGACACTGCTTTTAACGCCTTGCTTCTTTCCACTTAATTAGTGCCCAGATGAGGCAAGGTTTGCTCAGGGAACAAGGACTCAACTCCTAAGTATGGAAAATTGGGTTATGACAGCCAACAGCCAAGGAGCGGGTAGCTTGTGTTGCATGGGCAGTGCAGCTGCAGGTGCCAAGCCACTGCCCTGGCATGGTGACTGCAAGATCCCAGCAATGCTTTCCCATCAGGACCACTGAATCATCCTCTCTAGCAGTGTGACTGGGTCCAGCCTGTCCACACTGAGACCATTTCAGCCAGCCAGCCCATGGCTGCTGACTTGCTTGCTGCCCCAGGAAAGTCCCTTTGCAACTGCTCTCACTCTCTCACCCAGTGGGGCAGCCAGGAGGGTGGGCTCAAGCAAACACATGCTGAAACCCCAAGACCTCAGCAGCAGCAAAAGCCTCACCCTATGTGTGCCAAGAGGCTGCCACATCCTGTTAGGAAAATGAGGCAAGATGTTTTCTTGGTTTGCTTCCAGCAGCCCCATGAACATTGGGTTCCAAGCTCTAGGCGTTGTTGTATGTATCTTATCAGGTCTAAATGTTATTAGACAAGGACAAAACCTGCAGGTAAGCCTCTCCCCAGGCTACAATGGCAGTATGGAGAAAAGTTCTGTTCCTGCTGGGCACAACACAGCGCCCTGGGGAGGGGGATGACCAGGGTTGGCGGTGGGGACACAGGCGTCCGCAGCCTGGCACTTGCCCTCATTCGGCACCAGCGGTCATTGTTGCTGACCAGCTGCCTGAGATCCCCAGACCGAAAGCAAAATGGGTAACACAGGTCCCATTCAGCGGAGATTAAATGCCTGAAATGAGCCACACCTCTGAACAATTGCTTCCTCCAGGAGGACCAGCATTCAATAGCCAGGGAGCCCATTGATCCCCACCATAAAGGAGGTGGGGGCCCACAGGAACAAAGTTTCACGCCACCCTTGGCACTAGCCCTCCGAGCCTCCCTTCCCCAACTGCCCACCGTGCCCATGTCACCCCTTGGTTGTGTTGGCCTCCCCAGAGGCTAGCAGCCCTCTTAAAAACCTCTCGCATTTGTCCCGCAAGGCGTCGTATTCCTCGCTGATCGCATTAGGACCATCATCTTACAACTCTCCCTCTCTGACAATTAGTTACTATCATTCACGCTGTGCAATCAGCTGTTAAATCCTCATTTATGTTAATTTGAATGTGAATGTGCTGCTCAGCAAAATGTTAGATTGCCATGTTTACAAATATACTACAGGTATTTAGAAATTTAGATGATACAAAACATACTGCTTAAGCTACTTGTGATGCCAGTTTAAATAACTTAAGCCTATTTATCAGTCATTTAATGATTCTTTGCACATACTACTGTTTTTCCTCGTGCCGCCCCTTGTCACACAAGCAAAAACATGCTTGTTAAAAAAATACATATATAATCTAATAACTGGTAATCTCAATGATAGAATTTAATTACATGCAACCTCTACATGGGCAGCATGGTTTAAACAAAACACGTTTTTCTAATCCCTGAAAGCGTTGTTTAAAGCTGGTGCATCTAGAAATAAAGAGGAAAATAACCTCTTTGGCTTAGCACTAGTAGAAGCTCTATCTTAGAGAATGTAACATGTCCATGTGAAGTGATTTTGTCAAAGCTATTGCAGTATAATAAGCTCAAGAATTAGTTTCAAGTTAAAGTTTATCTCATTATGTGCTCTGACCTGTATGCATCTCACACTTCCCATCAAAAGCTGATTTCTTCTAATAGTTATTATTCAGTGCAGTTGGTAGGGTTAGGCTACTGAGCTGCAAGAAATCTACCTCTGATGCAGAAACTCTTTCTCTGGTCCTTGCTGGGAATGGTTTCAGAGTAGATCTGCACAGAAAGCAGGCAGGCTCTCATCCAGGTAAACCACGGCCTTTTTGTCTGGAGCGCAGAGGTGAAGGCCACCCCGATTTCCTGGCTGAGTGATTTTGGTGGGTCCAGCTGTCCAAGCACACCCATGCTTGTACCACACAAAAATGGGAAGCAGGGTGAAATCAACCTGCTCATAATCCTCTCCTTGGGAAAAGTTGTACTGAGGTAGTAAGGAGAAGGAATTGTATGTCACTCTAGGAACCCTGTTAACTTTCAGTAAAGCCATAGGTTACTTACCAGGTCCTAGGCAGCCATTGCACACTGTCTGCTTCTGCTTCCTTTTGTCTTTGGCTAAACAGAGAAAAGCAAGTCCTAGCCTTGCCATTAAACTTGGTTGCTGAATGAATCGTCACAGCAGCAGTATTAGTCTTGTCCTAATCATGGGTGCTACCTGCCACTATTGATCCTCCAGCCCCAAAGCAATCCTGAAGTTTCTATGCCTGAGAAGGTGGCAATGGTTGAAATTCCCATAGACCACATTGTTTGTATCAATACACTTGTAAGGATGGCAAGACACTGCATACAGCACAGGAGATTTAATTGCCAAACATAGTCTATATCCTACGTCTCGTCTACCCAAAGTGCAGCTCATCTGGAAGAAAAGGAAACATCTTAAAAGGAAGATGCTGAGCATGAGAATAACATGCATGGAGTTAGACCATGTTCAATGGCCCAAGCAAATGATCCCGAGGTACAGGAGCTTCACCAGAGCTGCTGGTGAGCATGGTGGGAAGCACCAGCTTTGTGCCTGCAGCATCTGCAGCTCCAGCAAGGCAGCATCCACTCTGCTGGTCCCCTGACCTAGCTGAGAGTTGCCATACATAGGAATAAAGAGGATGAAGGTAAGAAAAACCTCAGTACATCAGGCCCTCTGCTGCAGGACAGGGAATGGTGGAAGCCATATGGGTGGCCTGGGACCCATGCTCTTGGGTCAGGAGTTTTCCCCTCAGCCAACCTTTTTTTGCCTTTGCAAAGGCCTGCAGTGTGACTGCCATCTAAAATTGAGATAATCTGTTGCTTGCTCCCAGAAGCTGGGATCATCCCATGCCTGAGCCATCAGGAGGGCAAAGGCAGCAGTAGAGAGGCTGAAAGACAAGCAACTGCACAGTTGGGAGCAGTGATACAGGTTAAAGGCTGCTATCATCTGTTGTCTCCGTCCTTCTTGGACCTGGTCCCAAGGTAAATAAAACCAGCAGTAGTCTCTTTACAACTATTCACCTCATTATCAGGCTGCATTTCAGTCCTGGCTCTGGAGGTGCCCAAGAAATGCTAAGACCCTGCGGTGTCTAACAGAGAATTAAACACACAGATGCCAACTGTCTGTACCACCACCTCTGGATCCATTGGTCAGGCTGAAGAAGCATTCCATTTCTATACTATGAGATAGCTTTGATTTTTAATATTTCAAATACGTTCCATGTCCTTTTGGTGGAGTACCCTTCCTTTTTCCTTAGAGAGAGCTGTGATTGTCAGGTGACCATGACCAATAAAGTTACTTTCTGTCAGAGAATCCCTCCTTCAGAGAATCCCTCTGCCAGATCCTCACCCCAACAATTGGCATTTTTTGTGAAAGCATTGGAAAAAATATATTTGTTATCCTTATTCAAAAGTAGAGCCGTCTTCAAGGAAAAAAAATACTTTTTTTAAAAGATGAAAAGTCAGTCATTCAGACAATGTTCAAAGTCCTCAACTTAATCCGCAGGGGACTTGATTTTGCTTTTCTCAGTGCAGATTTCTTCCCTCCTTGTTCACACACCTTGAGACAAAGGCTATAGTTAAGACGGTGAAGGGGGAGGGAAGAGGGTTTTTTTTTCTGCGCGGGATACATAGCAAATTTATTCTAGAGACCGCCTGAAATAGGCTTCAGAAAATGGATAGAGTGTCTTCTGGAAGAAAAGGCCCCTAAGTAAACTCCACCACCATTCAGAAGATTTGCTCTGGCACTTAACAAGTGGAGCAGGAAGAAAGAAAAATCTGTTGTCAGGTTTGGGGTGTTTATCAGCTACCCTCTAGACACTTGACCTGATGCTGGGGACCCCCTAATCCGCTGATCTGCATGCGGCAAGCCTTGCAGGATTCAGGCCCACGACCGCCGGTGCAATGGGCTGGAGCACTTGTCCTAATACGCTGATCCTGCGGCACATTGTGTGCCACTCACCTTCTCCCGCCTCCAACCTCCCCCCACGCTGCTCCCCCCAAATTTAATTCTACTCACAAATTGTGAAATAAGTTGTTTGGGCTGGATTTGTCGAGTGAATTGTCCTCCTAATGAAACAGTCTGGTCATTATACAGTTGTCGAAGGAAGATTTAGCTCTCCCATACCCCAAGACCCATACAGGTTAATGTTTTGCGACGGACAGTTGACAAAGGAATGAATAGACCAACACTGTCAAATCAGGCTTACAAACAGCTTGGCATACAAACAGTTACTGCTTGTGTGCATGTGGATTTAGGGTCCCCACTCTCTTAATGGCACAGATTTGTAAGTACAAATCGCTCAGTCTTCAAACTGTTTGCAAAGGGAGGAAAATGACAAAAAATTAGTTTGGTTTAGGAGTTTGTTTCATCCCTTCTCCACCATTAAATAAAAGAAAAAGAAAAGGTGGTTTGAGGAAGCACCTACTGCTACATTTGGCAAAGGGCAACCGACTTGAGCAACCTGGTTTTGCCAAAAACCCCAGAGCTGCTTCTCCCCTTTCTTTTTCCAAAGCAGTAAGAAAGCCCAATCGAATTAATTCTCAAATCTAGGAGATTTGCAGCATTCGTTTCAATGATTTTTAATGCCTGCTGATTAAAACCGTTTGCAATATTTTTTTTTACATTTTTAATTGCATTAATCGTTAACTATAATTATTTAGATTTGTGAACTCTTTTGTTCAGCAGCTATGCGTGAAGTAGATGAAAACAGCTTGATTTTCATAAGGTAGGGTGACTTCTTTTGCCTAATGAATTGAACTAAGCAGAAATCCCAGAGTAAAAGTAGACCATGGAAAATTTTTACCAGGTGATTTATCACCAGAGGGACACTTTAAATCTGGATCAGTTTTATTAAATCTGCCAGGCATTTATTAAAGCTGGAGCAGGAATAATAGCTGTCTGCAGTATCACATAATGACCATCATTCTGCAAAGCCCCAAAATAGCCAGGCGAATACAGTTTTCAAGTAATAAACAAGGATAATCTCAGGACGTGTTTGAAATAACTTGTGGGTGCTGGCCTCATCTGACACCAGTTTCACTCACAAGGACACAGGTTTAAAAAACCTCTTCCTCATAGAAGTGCATCAGCAGGGCTGGGGGTTACGCTTGGATTCCCCACTATGGCTCCTTACTCCCTCAAAATCTGTAGGAACCCCACATCCCTGGCAATGCACAGGGGCAAGCAGGTACTTTGGTTGCTCCCCATTGAATGTCTCCTGGGGACAATCCCACAGATGTAGTGCAGTTCCCTCACATCACATTGTGGGGGTGTTACTGTGATTACGTGGGACAACAGGGACAGCTTTTTTTTCCCAATAGCCCTGGGAAACTGCTGTGAAATCATAGAGGCATTGGTAAAAAAACTCTGCCACATCCATTACACTAATTGCTGAGGTTGGAGTCTTCTGTGCTCATAGCCCCGCTCTCACAAGACTTGTACTGGTGTGGGATTTCAGGGCTATTGACAATATTTTTGTCCTTTAGTAAGGTTTTTTTTTTTCTGTCGTGGATGTGATTTCCCTTGTTAGAAACAGGTTCTTCCCTCTACTGCTCATGAGGTCATTCATCCTTCCAGGAAGCCACTGCCCAACTCTGCAGGGCACTGAAGATGGCAAAGGGATGTCTTCATTTGAGACAGCAGCCTCTGTTTTTCTGAGAGAGTAAGGCAGGGGGATGCCTTGCATACACTGCAAGCCCATGTGCCTCTGGGTCAGCCAGAACCCTTTTTTCAGGTGACAAGGAATTTTGGGGTTGTTTTTCAAGGCAATTTGAGGATGCTAAAGTAGTGGTGCAGCTAACAGAAGGCATCCTTCAGCCTGGGTCAGGATTCACATGGTGTACCTCCCACTGCATCCACTGGGGAGCTGTTAGTTTACTCTGCCAAGGCTCCCAGCCAACTTGAAGCCATGGGGATGCTACGGTCTTGCAGCTGAAGCCTGATCTTGCAAGCCATGAACAGCCACACAGCACCTGACTGGGCATCTCTGGAGTCTGTCACAGGGCAAAATCCTTCCCCTCTGGAAAAGCTGGTCTCCGTCTTCCCTGACTGTAGAGTCTGAAGAACGTCTTCAGAACCTAGCTCTCAGATGGATAAAGGGAGATGAGCTAAATCTGACGCCCTGATGTATCCGGAGGTGGCTGCAAAGATCTGGATTACAGCTGATGCTGCAGGTCTGGCAGAGGATAGAGACCAGGAGATCTGTGCCTGAATCCCCTGAAACAGGGAAAGCACCTGGTAGTTGCCCAGCTTCCAGCTGGCATGTCACCAGGAGGAAGGACACAGATCTGTACAGCCCTGCTCTCCTGGCTCTTGCCTGCCTGGCCACATCCCTAAGGCTGGAACCAGCCCACCACCAGACATCACTTAGTCAAAAGTTGACATGGATGTATCCAGGCTGCACAGTTGTGATTGCAGGGTAGGGGCATCCCAACGTGGACCAGCCATACGTTCAGACACAAGGACCAAGATGGAAGGGTAGAGGAGATGGAGATGGAAGTCTCTAAAATGAATTCAGGAAAAAGAAATGACTGGGGAAAAGTTTACTGATGTCTTTTGTTAAAAAAATGGAGGTATGTGGAATTGGTGGAATTTGCAGTGGGGTAGGAAAGGAGCTTTTGTATTTTGGAAAGGACAGAAGGCAGCATCTGCATGGATGTCTGTTAGGGGAAATACAGATTCAGTGGACTTGTAGTACTGTTTTGGATTAAAGTATTTTAATAAAATGATAGTGTTATTGACAACTATCAGTCTATTGAAAAATAAAAAATGCACTTCATTCAAGTATTGCAAACAAGTTATGTCGCCCCCACTTTTTAAAACCTTCAGTGGCAAGTGCAGTTACACAGAATTTCTGAGAATCAGAGCACAGCGTGTAAAATTGTCCTTCCTGACAATGAGCCCTCCCTTTCCCAGCTTGTAGGTCCTTCAGAAAACACAGAACTAAGAGGCTTGCCAGCTGAAAGAGCATAGTGCAGCCTTTGGACACCTGGTCATCCTTTAACAAACTAGGGAGGGTAGAAGTTACACGTGTCCCAGCTTTTGTAGAGACACTGAAGGGCAAATGGCATTGTGTAGGGTTTTCTTTTGCCTAGTATTACATCAATGAGAGAAGGCCAAGTTCGGTTTGTGTATGAGAAGGAGTGAGGCACCAAAGCAGCCTGGTAACAAGGAGTCACTGCTTTGGAACAATTTTCCATGCTGGTGTTGTTGAGCTTTTAATTTAAAGCATTCACATCCTCTTGATGTAAATTACTTTCTTATTTGTAGGCTCCCCAAGATGACTAGGCATTACTACCAGCATATGTGCTGTTTATGCACTGTACTACTAAACCAGTTGTGAACTGTGTTGCTATTAAAAATGGACAGATAATACAGCCCAGCGTGGCTATGTTATGTTTATTAGTGTGAGGAAGAAGGGAAAATGGGAATTTTTATTCAGCTACAGCTAAAGGTCCATGCACAGGAGTTCAACAGTAAGATTTTTAAAATTCAAAACATAAGAATAAATGGGACTTTATTGCAGAGTTGAAAGATAATTGTGCAATTAACTGTATGAGGTCAATAATGCCAGAGCTGGATTCTTCTGACAGAAGGGGATAATCAATTCAGTCTCTGTATGAAAGGCTCATAGGTAGCAATGGAAAAATAACATAGCACAAATTTTTCAGTGTTATAATGAACACCAGACAAATCATTATTGCCTTTTTTTTTTTTTTCACTTATTTTAAGTGCTAGCGCACAAGTATATTCTTTGATTAAATGTAACTTTAGAATTTTGCTTTAAATTCCATGTCTGTCCTGATCTAAGCGAGGACACTAATTAAAAAATGTAGCAAAGTCTTCTCATTGCAGTTTCAGTGTCTGCACAGGTAAGTGCCATGACAGTTGTCAGCAATGATGTCCCATCCTGGTTTGTTGTGGCAGGGAAGGGGACCATCTGAGCTCTCCTCATGTTGGTAGTCATCCAGTCTTGGGTGCATCAAAATTCACTTTAAAATCTGGCCCTATATGTGCATACGTCTGTGGCACCAGACACAGAACAAGCTTCAGATGGGCCCTGAGTAGGGATCAGCAATCACAGATTCAGTGGGAAAGAAACGTGGATCCACGAGGTTATAGCTATGGAGAGTGACATCTCTTTCCTGCTTAGGTTTTCCTGTGTAATCAAGCTGAGCTTTGTGCCAACATGCCAGAGAGAGGGCCTTACAGCCTCTTACGTAAAGGCAGAAATGTGGACTGGAAGTACTGTCAGCCTTTGCCCAGGCTTGGTATTTACAATTCCATGTTGTGACTTGCTTGTGCTTACCTCGTTAATCTATTGGGGCAGTGGGGGGATCCTTTCACAGCCTGAAGTGTCCTAAGCTCCCCGAGAGGATGCTATCGAATGACATAAAGCAACATTGCTGTACGTGCCTATGCCACATCCACCCCTGTTGCCTAACTGGTGTGGGTTTGGTTGCCTCATGGCCACCCCGAAGCCAAGTATGTGCAAACCACCATGGGACAAGCAGGGGCAGTGACCGCAGTGACATGGTTACACCAGGGGAAAAGGAAGCCATTTCTATCATCACAGTTAAAACCTGATGCTGCAGGTCATGCCATGACCTCCCCCAGGCGCCTGCCATGCCCTGGAGAAGTGGGAGAGGGGCAGCCTTAATGCCAGAACAAGTGGAGGATGGCACCTTGCAAGGAATCCCCTCCACCTGCAGTGCCATGATTTGGCCATTAAAACAAACCTCGGCCTGCAAAACAATTCAACTTCAAGTGATTAAAAGGATTAATTTGGTGATGCTGCAATCAGAGAGAGAGCATGTGATTCATTATTCATCAATTAGGGGTCTCATCCGCACATGGCTGATTAGGGTGCATCATTGCCTCAAATTAAGCACGAAAAAGATGTTTTAAAGCAACCATATGGTTCTACTTCAGAAGCAGTTAGCTTACAAATTGAGCACATTGACTAGTCATAACTATTGATGAATGAGGGAAGAGTGCACTAAATTTGTTTAAAGAGTTCCCCCTCCACTTTTGCTGGGGTTTATTTTTTTTGTTTGGATTTTTTGGGGTTTTTGTGGGGTTTTTTTTTTTTTTTTTTTAAATGGGAGCTAATGAATAAGCAGAGTCAGCTTTAATTGCCAACTCAATCTCAGGCGAAAAAGAGAGCCTCCAAAAGACTCTTTTCCTCCTTCCTTCCTGCATCACTTGCAGGCCCTTAACCACCAATATAGCCAAGAGCAGGGGGTGCCAAAATAGATCTAAGACTCTTTACCAGTTAACTAATCTGACACTATTAGGGTTAGAGGTCTTTTTCAAATTATAAATACTAATACTTTCCTTCTTTTTGTGATAGTTTGCTATTTGCAGTAAACTTATAACCTGTTATTCTTCCTAAGGAACAATATAAATAAAGGATGAGAGCCATTCTGACTGTCATTTTTTAGGACAGAGATTTCATTTCTTATTTTTTGTGCTCAGCTGAAGAAAGCATCAGGAACTCTGTTTGCAGGCATTTCCTCATCTTGTTTGATGATTCAGTGTGTAATGATAGGCTGCTCTGGGGCTGCATTCACACACCTGGAATCCAGGGCCCAGTAAATGCAATATGGACATAAAATTACACTCAGTGCCAAGTTAATATATAGGAAGACATGCATAAAAAGGTAAAAAAGCCCTCATCCTTAAAATAAAGCTTTTTGTAATTCTTTAAAATACCTCAACTGATGTGATTTGGATATTTGTTTGAGCTGATAGTTGTTTGGATTTTGTTTTATGGAAGTTGTCAACATTTCAAATTTTTGTTCACGTTCACAACTGGAAAGTTACTTAAATTGGTGGCAATTCTTGAGGTTTGGGTGAACTGCAATACATCTAGGTCTATTTCAGTTCAGTAGCTTTGTGCCCTGGTTTTCTAATTACAAAACAGAAACTAATGTGGATTCTCTGATTGATTTGTCTCTCCTTTTTTCATTACTCTTTTAAAACAAGGCATGTCTGACAGCTAAGAATCTTTCTGTCCTGGAAATGTTTCTTTATGGGATCCTAATGAGCGGAATAGGAACCAGAATCCTTAAACGGTAGGCAAATACATTCCTCCTATCTATGTGAAACACAGACTTACACTGTTTTGCAAACCATAGTAGATCCCATTTTCCTATGCAATTTTAATTTCTTTTTGAATCCATGGTATACACTGCGATTAATTGCTTCCTCCTGAAGCTTTAAAAAAAAGGTGGTTTCAAATAAAAAATGGCATCCATTAAATTTAATTAATTTCTCATGCAGCTGGCCTGGTAAAGGGGCACCTGCTAATTGAGAGCAGTTTCTAAACTGTAGATTAGTGAGACTACTCTGGTCGGTACAGGGAAAGGCATTAATATTTTTCCCTTGTATGTAAGCTCTGTGGAAATTGCCATGTGTAAAATTTACTTCTGTCATTTCATGTGAAAGCAGAGTTTGAGGACAGTGTCTTGTTGACAGATCCCCTGCTGACAGATCCCTCTGATTGTCCCACGCAATGGGTACAGCACAGGTGGCAGTATGGTTGCTCAGTGGGAAGTCCTCCAAAAGAGAGAAAGTCCCCTGTTTTGGCATTTTGTCTGCCCTCTGGGATCATAAATGATGCTTGGTCCCACTGGGGACTGGTTTTGTAATATGGCTTCTTGACCTCTGGGAGTTCAACACCAACCTCATTCTCACCAGACTACCAATTTTGGAGCTCATTTATCAACCCTACCAGACAAAATGATGTGAAAAAGGAGCTTAGCTTTCTCTGTCACTCTATGTTCTCCTTTCACGGGCAGTTTGATCTCCTCCTTGCCCCAGTAAGCTCCATCTGGGAACCGGCTTGGCAAGGAAGGAGTTTGCTCCACTGATCCCACTAGATGACTGCTCTGGACACCAGCAACTTCTGCTCTCCAAGCTCTTCCAAAATCACCTGTGTCCTTCTATGGCTTTGTATTGCTAAGGGTAGCTGTGGGGACAGTAATATATTGAATTCATAGTATCAGGGCCTGTTATTTCATTCAGTGCACCAGCTGGAATGACAACGATACTAAAAGAAGATGGAAAATGGTAAAGCATCAAAATACATACAAGTTTAGGACAGCAACAGTACAATGAATTTTAAATGCAACATGGCCAACTTGCTCCAATATAAGAATGATACCCGTTTGTATTTCCTCACTTCTATGGCTTGATTTTGCAACCTTATCGCTAATAATTGTCTCATTCCCTTGTTTTCATTTTATTGATAAAGAGAAGCAGGAGAAAGGCTGGGGAGGAAAAGATATTAAACCACTTTCATAACATGTCTTTCTTTGGTATATCTTTCAGCCTTTACATCATTAAACTGTTATGGGAATTTTTAAGCTAACTACCAACACACACACTCTACTGCAAACATGGCATATCTCTCCACTCTGGTTTAAACAGTCTGTAGCTTTGTAAGTACAAAATAATTTTTCCTCAATATTGTATTGCTTCACAAATAAGGGAAATAAAAATAAGCAAGGCTGATCATTCTGTGTGCAGCATTGCCATACAAATGTAAAGGAAAACTCTCCCCTCGTTTGTGCAACTCAAAGAAGTCTTGAGCAGGCTTTCTTTAAGGTTTCCCAAAATGGCCTCCTCCAGCTGAGATCAAACAGGAAGCTTTAGCACAAAGGAATTTCTCTCAAAAGCTACTCAATAGGAAAGGAGGATCAGAGTGGAAACTACATCATTAGTTATTACTGTGTTTCCTACCAGCAACTGGATAATAAATAGACAGGACTGACTTTTTTTTTTTTTTGCAGGCACCACTTCATGACCTTCAGTCTGTGTTGGTGCCCGTAACAAACAGAAAGATGGAAAAATGTCTTCCATATTTTCCTTCTTAAAATACATTATTAGAAAGGGTTTGGCTTTTAGCTTTCAGTTCTTTTTTGAGAGTGTTTAAACACTCCAAAGCTCCTTGAATAAAACTGACAAGATAGGGCAGGAAACTTTAATCTTCTCTAGGCTGGCCACTGGAATGGGAGCGAGTGGGTCAGCAGGGTGGTGTTGGGATATAGGGTGGTTAAAGAAGTTAAGACAAGAATGTAGAAAACATCTGAAAAAAATGAGTAAATTTATCTCCTCTCCTCTTCCTCCTCCAATGGGAGCAATGTGCCTCACTCTCATTCTTTTGTTTATTCATTTGGGATGGGGGGGAAATAGGCTAATAGGGAAATAGGGAATGGATGACATCTGAAATAGATGGTCATTCTCCAACAGCTGTATTAAACTAAAATAGCTTGTTATTTAAAAACTAACTTTCTTCAGCATTGTTTTAAGTCACGTTTCATATGAAAATTGATGAGCGTAGACTTTTTTTGTGGGATCTGCTTTTAACTAGTGATGGAAATGTAGTTTACTATGAAATGCTTACTGCAGAAGCAGCCGCTGAGTCTGAGACACCATGGGACCTCCACGTGGGTAAGTAAGGGTGTCAGCAGCCACCGTGGTGGGGGAAGCATGTTGTCCAGGGCAAAGAGTCATCAGGCCACAAGTCAGTCTGCAGATCTGTGGGAGACAGGAAGAGCATGTCAGTGATGGAAGAAAGCAAAATGTCAGGAGAGGTCAGAAGTATCTGTGGTCTTTGTGGGATGTGCACTGTTTGAGTAACACTGATTACCTGCGTCAGCTTATACTACAAAATTACACTATGTATTAGAAGTACATCAATGCAAAAGGAGACATCACTTCAAAAGCCAAAGTTAGCAAGGCTGTAGAAAACTGTGGTGGAAAGTCATCAGGTCAACTTAGACGAGCTACTGAAAGCATGGGGACAGCCACTGCTGGGTCAGGCCTGGGCTTTCAAGTCATTCTCCCAACTTATTCCTCCCTTCCTGAGCCTTGGACAGTTGTCTTCTGCTTTGGATATGCAAGACCTTGTATGCTGGACAAAAGATTCAGCCCAAAATATGCCAATATTTAGTGTTTCTGAAACTAACAGAAACATGTCACAATCTGGGATATGTATGTCAGCTACTGAAATTTGTTTTCAAACGAGGTAACTATTTTTTGTGTAGAATTAGTGTGTGGAACAGCCACTATGTTAATTGAATTAATTACAAGCTATGAAGGTAACTCTGGCTATACTTGAATAAAAGTCTTGCAACATCAAAAATCAAGGCTATTAGCCTATGACAAACATCACTCCAGAGCTTATATATAAAGTTGATGCTTTTGGTAAAACACTGAGCCTGCTGATGGCACTTGCAAGGGATATACTATTTGCTTGTTTACTTTTGAAATCAAACAACAGCAGTTTGGAAAATTATGCCCTGTGGTGAAACAAACTTCTTCAATATTTTGGGTGATGATGCAACATGCCTCTAGTATAATAATAGATTTACTCTTGGTTTGGGGATAAACCATAGCACTGATGCAGAGACACCTGAGCTAGTGCTAAGGCTAAGTTAATCAGAATCCAACAGGGATTACTGCTTTCCAGACAACTTGGATATTGGCATTGTATTCATGCAGCCAGGCAAAGAAAGGGGCACCACGGAGAGACACCTGAATTAGCACCACATGGTCAGCTCTGGTGGCATCAGGGCTGCCACAGAGTCTCAGCTAATTAGTCCTTTTGGGCCAGAACATGCTGTGTGTGGAGCTATTTTGCTAGTTTGGGTACCGATTTGAACCACTTGTATCATACTCCTTAGAGCATCTCATCTTTCATTCTATGCTCAAAGCACATCTCAACTCGCTGCCATCATGAATGGTAGTTGAAACTGTACTTGAATATTTTAACTTAAAAGCAAAGTATTTTGCTAGTTGTATCATGACATGAAATGATGTCAGGCCTCACAGTGTTATGAATGGACACAAATCACATTAAACATTACTGTTGCCAAGCCATGAAAATAATGCAAAATTAATCTGAGTCACAAAAAAAAAACCCAAACAATCAGTATGGAAACGGGCATTTACTTTGTGTATTATTTATACAATCATTTATACAGTCCCATTTTAATTCCTTGAATGGGCACCAGTCCTTAAGCTTCTCATCATACTCCCTGGCTTTTTTGCTTAGCAAATCCCACTCTTGGCTCACCGACCCACTATGTCCTATTATCTCCCTCTCTCACTCCTAAGGGCAGCTTCTCTGCTTGTGCAGATTGAGCATCAGCCTCTTGCACTGCCCCTGTGCCCCTGCCCATCCACCCAGCACCCACCGCTAACAGGGGTTTGTTGTAAGCGATGTGTCCTTTTGCCCATCAGGGTAGCAGGTCTCCCTACCTTGGAGGTGCTACCAGGGTAATAAGCTAACATCTTTCTTACAGATAGAAGTCCAAGGGCTGGAAAGGACTTACGTAGAGAGAAAGAATGCACAAAATGCACATTTTACTAGAAGGCAATGTTTCTATTAACAGACCCATGAAACCATACGAACTGTGTTTCATTTAGTTAGTCTTTACCCTGTCTCTGCTGGACCGCAACTAATCCTCTTTAGCCGAATAACTTCAAAGTCTTTGATTAGATACGCTTTGCAAGCGTACAGCAGCTGCCTCTTTGCCTTTGGTTACCTGCTGGCAAAAGCTTCCAGAAAAGGTGTTATCAGCAAGCATCTGATCCAGTTCTTCAGGTCAGCCCTCAGGTTTCCCCCTCCACCATCACAGGACACTGCTCCCCAGCAGGCAGATGCCCAAGCTGATCGGTTTGAAGTTACGGAAGCTGACTTCTTGCTGTCTAATCTGAGAGGGAGCAGAGGGAGAGTGGCAGTGAGAGGGGAGGGAAAAAGCATCAGGTCAAGCCCTGCAAACCCCTCTCTCTCATGTCAGCAGCCCCCACAGTGCCAATACCAGGAGAAGATGTAGCAATGTTGTGCACCCTGTGGAGGAACTGCATGACAATTCATGTGTATTGAGAGACTGGAAAATGTCACTGTGCTGGGTCTGAATTCTGCGATACAGACACATGCATTTAGAGCCTAATTTTATAAAAATTGAAGATTAGAGTTTCTCATGTACAGCCACACTCAGCTCTTGCAGGATGCCCACAACAGTTATATGTGCTGGGCCAAAGCAGCATTAGTTCTGGATGTCTGCTTTTCTGTATCATCTTCAACCTCTAGTTCTCTCAGCCTGGCAATAATGTTCACTACAAATCTCACTGTGATACAGCTTCTTCTTACACCAGAAAAATACAGAGAACTACAGCGTCACATAGTCTACTTCCCCAGGAAAACATATCTTCCGCCACTGAAACTCCAGATCTAGACAGTGCCTGGTAACACCTTCGTGCATACTTGTTTGACTGATAAGAAAAATAACAAAGTCTACAACAGAGTAAAGATCTTGTTTTTTCTTTAAGACTTTGACACTTTTGCTGCTACTACTACTACTACACAGCTGTATTCATACAGAGGGATGCCTCTCAACTGTACTTTCAGTTCTCCCTTATTCAGTCTGTACAAATAAACAGCAGCAATACACATAAGGCAGAAACCAACAGTAGAACTAAATCAACATAAAAACTCTATGTATGTAATTATTTCTTGAGTTCCCTAGTTAGTTCTCATATTATTATTATTAGTAGTAGTGTTATTATGTGGAGGTCAGCGTATTAGTAAGAGGTCAGGAATTGGTTACTGCTTAACCAGAAAAACCTCAAGGTGATGG